>CAVNZG010001616.1:10000-199578 GCA_963693315.1 Diogma glabrata
TATATATATATATATATATATATATATATATATATATTTTATAGTCATATATATTATTTTATCATATATAGTCGTTTGGCACCAACATTTTTCCGAAATTCCATGATGAGGCACATTGCAATGAGAATTTTATATGAAATCTACCTAAAAACAATATCTTTTCATTTATTTAAATATACCCGGATCTAAGATAAACAAATATGGATGATACATTAAAAGTTAAATCATAACAATAAAAACTGCATATTCTTGTTTTGTTTCTTTTATCGACATATTTGTAATTTTCTTTCTTATTAGCTTATAAATAGCTTCTAAATAAAAGCTTTATGCAAAGTATAAACAACAAACTCTTAGCAATAATATTTGTTTTTAGCACGATCAGGCGATTTTGCATGTTTACTGATTCGTAAATAAACATAGTAAGTTTTGTTTACAAACCACAAACCACAGGTCAGTGAGTAATTACGTACCGATCATGCAGGCGGTAATTAATTACTTACCGGTAAGGGAGACCTAAGGGTGTGAATAAAAGCGATATTGTTTAGATAATCATGCATGTCAATTCTATTAGGTTCAACTTTAAATAATATTATTTTTATTCGCCCACATATTAAAGTGGTACTTTATTACTGTGATTTGCGGCCGTAAAGTGTCACTATTTAACCATATATTTTGTTGTCATAGCTACGTACAAAAAAGTAAAAAACGTTTGTTTTTGTTTAAACTCTATAGAAATAGAAATTTTTATCAAAGCAACCTTTATATTCAAAATCTCACAATCCAATTAAAATTATTGTTATTGTTTTGTTGTCATTGTTATAGAACTGTTTTGAAAAAAATAACAAATATTTTGTCAAAGGTCATTTGTTCAACAAATTATAATTTCAAAATTTATGCAAAATTATAACTTGATTTAGAATAAACAATTTTTTTTAAATATTTTGCTAGCGGCGAATAAAAAATAGTATATGATGCACGGACGTAAGCTATTTTGGACTAAATATGGGTGCAAATAAAATATTAATATATTTTTCGACTCTACCGCCCGTAAAATAATCACCTGTAAAATATTCATAAAATTAGAACAAACATAGTTATTTACATATCGAGGGCTGAAAGTAGAAGATTATGCCAGCGGTTCATATTGAAGCCCGACGCGAAGCGTGGGCTTTTATTAAACCAAGGGCGTCATCTTCCTTTCAGCCGGAGTGTGTGTACAACGTTTTACGCACAACTGCACAACTTAATTGTAGTATAAACCAATTTTTAAATTTTTTAAACTCGCTAGACATTTTAAAAATTATACTAAACATGCCATGATTTTCTCTATAAACTTCATACAATAATTTATTTGTTTGTTCGAATTTTATGATTTTTTTCCGGGCGATTATTTTACGGGTGGCAAAGTAGAAAAATACTGTAATAAACTTCGTCCAGAATGGGTTAATTTAATTTAATCATAAATAACCAATACGTTCCGCCTAAATATTTTCTACATTCTATGGCAAAGATGAATTAGAAGTTAACTCCCTTTAACAAATACATTTTGCATAAATTAAATTTAAGTTCGCTAATACAAATGCAAGTATGAATGAAAATAGGTGTGGCCTATTCAAGATGTACGGACGACGTAATATTGATTTCTAGTGGTTTATAGAAGTTTCGATTTATTCATTTTTCGATATAAATAAGCGAACAAAAATATCAGATAGTCAGTTTTAATTTTGCAATTAAAAGTGTTTTACAAATATTCGAAAGTATAAGGAATAATCGGTGGTACTTGAGCCTGGGTACTAATAGTGAAAGAATTTGAACCTAGTGGAATAGTAAAAAGCAGATTTTACGATTCCGAATATTATTGATTCAAATTGTGGAAAAGCAGTGAGGTTCATCGTGCATAAATTGGAGACCCTGGAATTCATTGTAATTAAAATCGGAAGTTGCTGTAACTGGTTGATAAATAAAGTTTGGGATTTTGTTAACTAAAGATCTGTCTTTTTGCTGTCGTATTTGCTCAATAATCTAAAAGAACCAACGAAGAGTCGTTACAATTCATTAATGTTTTATATAGCAACGGGCTCTTATTTTACAGACGTTAAGTTCAACTTTCAATCACGATAACTAGGATGTATAGAGAAAATCATGGCATGTTTAGCATAATTTTCAAAATATCTAGCGTCGAGTTTAAAAAATTCAAAAATTGATTTATACTACAACAAAGTTGTGCAGTTGTGCGTAAAACGTTGTACATACACTCAGGCTGAAAGGAAGATTACGCCGTTGGTTCAATAAAAGCCCTCGCTTCGCGTCGGGCTTCAATATGAACCGCTGGCGTAATCTTCTACTTTCAGCCCTCGATATGTAAATAACTTTTTCGTTCTTTTTTGTAAAAAAATAAATAAATTACGTTCTTTTTATACAAAAAAAAGTAACTAATCAAATTGCTCTTTTAAAATTAAAATTGAATTTTTTTTTTTGTATTAATTAGTTAGACATGTTTAGCACACTAAATATATATATGAAATATTCGTTATTTAGACTCTTTGAATATCCGAAGATACCATGTCAACTATAAAGGAAGGAGATGAGGAAAATGAAAGGAATGAGGATATAGGGATAACTATACTAATTGTTTTAAAAGTTATGATCGTTTAAGGAAAAGGAAATCCAACTTTTTTGAAAAATATTTGTACATTTGTACTCCTTAAATACTTATTCCAAATTGTGCTTTTCAAAAATGGATAGTGCCATATCATCGGAAATCGTACATCAAAAAGTATCAATAAATTAAATTTAAAAAAATGCAGTTTTTAGAACTACTGACAGAAGTGAAAACATAAATCTGTTAAATAGCTGTGTACTTATAGTCTAACTAAATACAACAAAATCTTTACTTACACAATTCCCCACTGAAAAACGTCAAACATAATAAAAAAAGAAATAACAAAATACAAATCCAGAGAACGAGAGCAAAATTATTTATAATATATTATCATCTTAGATTATAAAAAAAACAGGATAAGCAATACTTTATATATGTATTTTGTGTATGTACACTATAAAACTATAAAAAAATGAAGTGCGTAATCTTTACACGCTGTTGAAGTAAAACTTCTTTGGCCATTGCAGCAGGTATTACTAAAAATATTAAATATAAAATAAAATAGATATGTCATATTGAAATTTAGAGTTTCTTTCTAATATTCTTGATTATATAATTACAACAATGTGTAATATAAAGCCATATTTACATGTTTTACAAAGTCTTACAACGTATTACAAATTAAATTTCACGATGAATGCATGACCACTTAATTTAACAATTGATGCATTTTTCAATAAATTTAGCAAATTTGTCATAAACCTCTAATTTCATATTTCAATTATGCTAATATTTGAATTGACTTTAATACATTATGTAAATATTGCTTTTTATTACACAGTAAATTATATTATCATGAAATGCAACTCTAAATTGTAATATGACATATTTATTTTATATTTCATCTTTTTTTTAATACCTGCCACAGCAGCCAAAGAAGTTTATTTCAACCGCGTGCAAAGATTATACGCACTCATTTTTCTATTTAACAAAACAAATTAAATCAAGACAAATATTTTTTCCCGCCCGGGAAAACCTGGGATGCAAACTCTAAACACAATGACCACCGTGACACCACCATGACCATCATGACCATCATGATCACCGTGAACACCATGACCACCATGACCACCGTGACCACCATTACCACCATGACTACCATTACCACCTTGACTACCATGATCGCCATGACCAACATGACCATTATGACCACCGTGAACACCATGACCATCATGACCACCGTGAATACCATGACCACCATGACCACAGTGACAACCATGACCACCATGACCACCATAACCACCATGACCACTATGACTACCATGACCACCATTACCACCATGACCACCATGACCACCATAACCACCATGACCACCATGACCACCGTGAAGACCATGACCACAATGACCACCGCGACCACCATGACCACCATGACACCATGACCACCTTGACCACCATGACCACAATGAACACCATGACCACTATGACCACCGTGACCACCGTGACCACAATGACCACCATGACCACCATGACCACCGTGAACACCGTGATCACCATTACCACTATGACCACCACGACCTTTTACCACCATGACTACCATGACCACCATGACCACAATGACCACCATGACCACTATCTACAATCTACACAGCCAACTCATAACATTTAGTACGAGACTGAATAAGTAAAAATAAAAAATATAATAACAAATGAACAAATGAATGACTTGACCATACAAACCAACAGGATCCACCACACATGCTTCCATTCCTGAACCAGTTATTCGATTTTGCTCAAATTTCAAAACGGTGCCTTTTGTCATCTTATATATTTCAGTATATATGCCATTTACCAAGATTTGCGACAAATTATTTCTCTGCCTTTAAAAAAGCCAAATATGCTGCCAGTTTTATTAATTTACGAGTCTAAGCATCCATTGTAAAAAAAAATTGGGGCAGACATATAATATTTTGAAAACTGATACTAAACTAAATTAAAATACTCCAAAAATTCGGATTAAAAATCATTAAATTTAATTCAAAATTATGTTTTTCTATTTTGCGTCTAAAATAAAGTCATTTCGATACCTAAATGCGTATCAAAATGGCCTTCATTAAGATACGCAAAGTTTTGTTTTTTAAGGTTGGTCACATTGGTCATACAAACGTCAGTGAAAGTTAAAACGAATAATTATATAAATAAAATTATTCTTATTAATTAATCTTATTATTTAAAAATAATCTAAATTAGTGTTAAATATTTTAATTAATTAAAATAATTAGTAATAATAACAAAATATCCAATTGACTATATTTTAATAAAATACACATTTTATGCAAGCTAGTTTTGCAACAAAAAAATATATGGAAATATGATGAAACGCAGAGCTTACTATTTTGAATTGAAATTTTTAGAAATTTTCTTTAAAACATTAAAACATAAAAAATATTTTTTAAAATTTCAAGACAAAAAATGCAAAATAGAAAAAATAGTATAAAAAACTCGTTTCATAAGACGTTTTATCGCACTTATCCTTTAGAAAACTCCCGGCTGCGCGGGTCGTTTTCTAAACAGATTGCGTGCGATAAAATCGTCGATTATCAAACTAGTTTCTTAATATACTATTTTTTAATTGAATTTCTGTTAAATTTTTAAGCATCGAAAAATATGAACTATTTCTATAATGAACCAAAAACCAGTGATCGGATTGTATCGATATATGCCGAATATTATATTCGTTTTTTATACTTCCATTGCAAAATTCTCATAACGCGCCTCAAGAAGTTTTACTTCAAAAATTGAAACTGTTTTTTAAATTCAAATTTCGTATTAAAAATAATTTACACAAAAGAAAAGGCTCCTGTAAAAATAAGCACAAAAATACAGGGTCACATGCAGCATGGTTGTCTCTTTCCTTTTAGAGAAAAAAAAATATAATTTTATACTTCTATTGCCAGAAAGAAATAACTGCCAAACAATATATTTTATATTAATTTCATTCTAAATAAAAACAAAACCAAAAACAATTAATCGTCAAACAATATCCATTTCACTTTAAACTTATTCTAAACTAGGGGGTATCCCGCGTGCTTCGCGGGTAGAAAATTGGTAGGAATTTATTACAAAACTAACACGAAACATCAATACGTTGACGGAAAATTATAACAGATCATACATTAACATAATTTAGTGAAAAGATGATACACTCAGCAAACTACTCAAAAACCTCTCCATTTACCGTTTCGAGAAAATATTAAAGAATCACAAATTCATATTTCTTTCAAAATTCCAAAAATATTGTAACAATTGAATGAAATCAGACTTTTTTCAAAATTCTAATAATATTCCGAAAATTTTTACAAAATCAAAGATTAAATGTTTTTTCAAAAATTCTAAAAAAATTGCAAAAATTATAACAAAATCAAAAATTGAAACTTTTTTCAAAATTCCAAAAATATTTCAAAATCAGAATAAAATCATATATTTAAACTTTTTCTAAATTCCAAAAATATTCCAAAAATTCTTAAAAATGCAACTTTTTTCAAAATTCTAAAAATATTGCAAAAATTATTACAAAATTGAAAATTTTTTCAAAATTCCAAAAATTATAATAAAATCAAAAATTAAAAATTTTTCAAAATTCTAAAAATATTCCAAAAATTCTTACAAAATCAAAAATTAAAACTTTTTCCGAAATTCTAAAAATATTGCAAAAATTATTACAAAATCAAAAATACATACTTTTTCAAAATTCCAGAAATAATTCAAAAACTAAAACAAATTCAAAGATGTCCATGTCCAATTTCATTTTCAATTACATTTACGTCATAAAAACAACTAAATTCTAAATTTAAAACAACTAAAGTTATCGAACCTGTCTCTACCTATTTTTAGAAAGAAATTGAGAAAATCTTCAAGAACGTTGCAATTGTTAAAAGATAAAAACATTTACGAATATGCTATTAAAAGAATTGACAAATCTATTTCGGGAATGGAAATGCAAATTTTTTTTTTACTAACCAACTGACCATGAAAAATATGTATCTTAATTAATTCAATGACAAATTTACATCCACTGTTAATGATTTGATAATCTTTAAATAGCTGAGTTAGGTTTGAAAAATTATCAGTTTGCAAATTATCTTTAAATTATAAACATATATCCAAAAATGAAATTTTTAATCGTAAGATATTGATTGTGAAAAAATGTTAGTCAAATTTTAGATAAAATTAATTTCAGTGTTTTTTTTTAAATATAGGTGTTATGCGTGACTATTGTCTTTGCATTAGTAGCAGGAACAGATGAGGCAGCAGGAACAGATGAGGCAGCAGGAACAAATAAGAAAGCTGACGTGAGTTTTTTAATTGATATACAAATACAAATTTGTGATTAATATGTTTTTTGCTGTTCATTAGCTTCATGTTTTAGCCGCAGGACCTGATGGAATATTAAGGAGTGTAACTTTTGAAAAAGGATCTCAAGGTTTTGATCCAAAGGATTTTGGACGGTCTAATCCATCGAATCCTAATTTCGAATAATTGATGAAAATGTTTGCTCTGTTTCAATTCCAGTTTTTTTTAAAACTGAAACTGTATATTTTAAAAATTTACCTCAATGTGAATAAAAACTTTTAAAATCTGATAATAAATACAAAAATACCAATTTTTCTATGATAGCAGACGAAAAGTCTATTTTCAAGCAGGCTTAATACCCTGTGAAGATGGGTGTTTTTCCTCTAGTGTAAAAATAATAACAAATTGTAGTTGCTATGGTATTATTATATAATTTTACGTGTCATCTGAAATAAAACTGCCATATATAAAAAAACCAATTTTCGAAGCTGACTACAAGGATTGTCAGTCATTTTACGACTTGTTCACCAAACTTATTCACGAGAATAATACACTTTCTGCGGTACAAAAATTCTAATACTTGGAGGATTATTTAAAGGGTGAAGTAAACAACTTATTAAAGCATATGGCGATTTCTAAAGCTAATTATTTTGAAGCCTTTCAGAAATCATGCAAGAGATACGATAAGAAGAAGCACATTGTTAACGCATTCATTCAAACCTTTGTGGAGCAGCCTCATATTAGGAATCCATCAGCTGCAGCACAAATACATGCAATGAAGTGATTCGAGGGTTAAAGGCTCTTGATACTCAGTTTGAAAGTAGAGATCCATGCGGTTGATTTACTTGGTAGTCAACAAACTAAATAAGGACAACTAACAACAATTGGCGAATTTCATATCCCTTGTCCTACATGGAACGATTTATTCAACTTTCTCAACCAAAGAGCAGACACAGCAGAAGGATTTAAAGCTTCTAGTAAACCAACGTTATATCGGAAACCAACCGCAAATATCAAATCAATGCATACAATATCGGAAAATAAATGCAGTGTATGTAAAACGGAACCACATCACTTGTCTGAATGTTCGATATTCTTAAACATGTAGCAGAGTGCAGAAAACATTTGAAGAACATTTACTGTTGCTACAGCTAAATACAAATCATCCAGTTTTCAAATGTCAAGCGAAAGGAAATGCGACAAATGTTTTAAACGACATCATCCACTGTTTGCACTGTTGCACTCTTTACAAGAAGATGCGTTGCAAAGGGTAAGTGCTAAAAACCTATCAAACAACAATAAGCCAGTCAAACCAGTCGTAATCTAGTCTAATCAAATTACAACCTGTAACATTAAAGTAAAGTTTGATAATTCTGTAGCACATGCTATATTACCGACTGCCAGTTTCATGCCGATGAACTCATCAGGTGAATTCCAAACGTGTCGGGCACTACTAGATTCAGGGTCTGAAATGTCTCTAACTACAGAATCATGTGTTCAACGGTTCATTTCTAAAGGAATTACACAAATTACTGTTGCATCCAGATACAATCATCAAAATATTCTAAACTTCAAGGTCTTAATTCTATTTAGGCCTACCAGAAGGGTACCATCAGTGGAATTTCGAGAATTAAATTTACATTTTTTTTTGTTATTGGAGGGCCTTGAGACTTGCAGTTCAAGTAGTACTGTGACCTGAAGGTCTATTGTGCTTACCCTGATTGTTTTATTAGTCAGTCGTCGTCTGTGCCGTTACTGGTTGTATTCTGTCATCAAAATTGAGACTTTTAATAAAATTAATTAGCTAAACGTCACTCCTCTCTCTCTCTCTCTGGCGTTTACATCCCATGAAGGGATTTTGCCGTCTGTGCCACCAGCTTCCAATCATCTCGTTCCATGACCAGTTGACCCCAGTTTCGACATCCTATATCATGAAGGTCTTGGATGATGTCGTCACGCCAGCGTTGTCTAGGTCTTCCTCTTCGACGAACACCAGCTGGTTGTTGTTGGGACGCTTTTTTTATCATTCTTTCCAATGGAGCCCTTTCTACATGACCAAACCATCTAATCCGGTTGGATTTAATGAATCCGATTACATCGCAGCCTCCAAGAAGCTGTCTGATTTCATGATTCATTCGGATTCTATACTGATTTTCAGCAACTTTACATGGACCATAAATTGTTCGTATGACTTTCCTCTCGAATGTTGATAGAATTCTACAATCGGAGGAAGTCAGTGTCCAGCTTTCACTTCCAAATGTGAGCACAGGTCGGATTAATGCTTTGTAAAGTGTGAGTTTGCACGACTGCGAAAGATGTTTGGATCGCAAAAGTTTTGAGTATGCGTAGAAAACTCTGTATGCGGCTGAGACACGGGCTTTAATATCTGCCTGCATGTCATTTGACGATGTTATCACAGACCCGAGGTATTTGAAGTTTTCTACACGTTCCACTTCATAGTCGCCAGTATTCAGATTGCCGGGAGGTATATTCCTGGATGTTGTTAAAAGTTTAGTCTTGCCGGTGTTAATGCATAATCCAAGTCGTTTAGCATTTCTTTCAAGCTGAGAGAGACTATCCTTGATATCGCTTGTTCTACGTCCGAGAAGCACAATATCATCTGCATAGCCAAGAACCTGACTAGATTTGTTATATATGCAGTTTTGTGTCTCAATTCGGCTTTTTCTTATCGCGTACTCCAGCGCCAAATTAAATAGTATGGGCGCGAGTGCATCACCTTGTCGAACACCTGATGTTATATCGAAAGGATCAGAAACAGACCCTTCGATTACTATTCTACAATTTGATCCCGATGTTGTGAGCTTGCATAGAGAAACAAGTTTCTCTGGAATACCAAGGCATATGAGTGCGGACCAGAGGTTGTCGCGGATGATACTGTCATATGCTTGCCTGAAATCAACGTAGAGCTGGTGAATGCTGATGTTGTACTCCCAACATTTTTCCAGAATCATCCTTAATGTAAAACATTGATCTGTGGTTGAGCGGTTGGGACGAAAACCACACTGATAGTCACCGATGATAGATTCGGCGAACGGGATGAGTCGAGCAAGTACAACATTAGCTAGTATTTTATATGCAGTGTTCAACAGTGCGATGCCACGATAATTTTCACACTTTAGACGGTCACCTTTCTTGTGTAGCGGAACAATGAGAGCTGTTTTCCATTCAGCAGGTAGTTCTTCTTGGTCCCAGATTGCAAGAATCAGATCGTATATACTTGAGACCAGAGCTGCTCCTCCATTTTTCAGAAGTTCTGCGGGAATTCCATCGAAACCTGGTGATTTGCCATTTTTCAGTTTTTTAATGGCAGCTTCCACTTCTTCTATTGTTGGGTAAGGGACAAAAATCTCCTCAGTTGATGGAGCAATTGCTCGAATAGGATGAGCTTCGTTTGTCCTATTGAGTAGGTCTTGAAAGTGGGATCGCCACACTGCCAGCACATCACGTTCACTTGTTGTAAGTTCATTATTTTCATTTTTGATGGCTGTAGATCTTGGGTGGAAATCTTTTGTCAGATTCCGTGCATTGGCAAAGCACTCTTTTGAATTTCCGTTGGCCGCATGTTGGTTGATGTTTTCGATGCAACTCTTCATGTGTTCGCGTTTCTTTTTACGTAGAAGTTTTGCTGAGGCTTTCCTGGCGCATAGATAATCAGTTTGGGAGCTTCGGGTGTTCCTTGTTAACCATTTTTCTCGCAGTTTTTGTTTATTTTCAACGGATTGGCGGCACTCGTCGTCAAACCATTCGTTGTGTGATTTCGGTGGTCGTTTTCCGATTGTAGTTTGTGCTGCGGCTATAATGGTTGATTGAAGCGTTTGCCATTCTTCTTGTATGTTTAATGGCATCTCAGAAGAGATGTCATGCTCTTCTATGTTTTGTGTTATTATTTCCTGATATCTATTCAGCGTTTCCGGATGTTTAAATGCTTCGACATTCCAGCGCACGGTCTTTTTTGCTTGTCTGTTAAATGTAGATGACAACTTGCACTTGTACTTAAAGATGACAAGCATATGATCGGTGTCCATATCAGCACCTCTGTATGATCGAACGTCAGTTATACTTGTAGAGTGTCTCTTAGAGATCATGACGTGATCGATTTGATTTTCCGTTCTTCCGTCATTTGATTTCCACGTTGCCTTGTGAATTCTCTTGTGAGGGAAGAAAGTGCTGGAAATTACTAGATCATACATCATAGCCAGCTCGGCTGCGCGAAAACCGTTATTGTTGCTTGTATGATGCAAGCTGTTAGGGCCGATATGTGTTTTAAGTTCTGCAATCCTACCGATTTGAGCATTAAAGTCACCTACCACGATTTTTATATCGTGCCGCGGGATGTTATTGATGACTTCCTCGAGTTCTAGGAAGAACAGGTCTTTAATATCATCTGCTTTATCTTCAGTAGGTGCATGAACATTGACGATCGTTACATTGAATTTTTTCGTGCGGATTCTCAGTGTGCATAACCGCATATTAATTGGGCAGAAGTCGATAACATGCTGATTCACGCGACGGTGTATAAGAAAGCCAACTCCAAATTCTCCTCCGTTTTGATGACCGCAATAATACAGAGTGTATCCTTTCGCTGTTTCATGGATTCCACTGCCTGGCCATCTTAGTTCTTGTAATGCCACTATATCCAGTGTGTAGCTCTCGACTTGTTGGGTTAGTTTTAGGAGATCTCCTGGTCTTCTAAGGCTTAGCACGTTCCAGGTTCCTATTTTTAAATCGTAGTCCGGGTACAGTTTCCGAGGTCGTTCCAATAATAAATCCGAGATATTCCGAGGCCTGTGTACAGAATTCATGACAGTAATTTTTTTACGGAAATGGGGTGTTAGCCCTTCGCCCAACCCAAATTTTCGTGAATGGGTTCGTTCTGCATCTTAAGGTCACCAGAAACAACCTTTTTACACGTTTATATAGCGAGCCGCTTGATCCAAGACAGACGCCCGCTGAAAGCCGCCCCTAACATGGAGAACAGACGCTTTCTACACATTTATATAGCGAGCCGCTTGATCCAAGACAGACGCCCGCTCCAAGCCGCCCCTAACATGGAGAACAGACGCTTGAGTTGCATTGGTTTTATGGCGCCAATGACTCGCCATGGTGCAGAATCATTGAGTATAAGCAGTATTTACTCTGCCCCTCTCAACTACACCAACCTAATTCTGTTAGCGTTACCCAGGTAGCACGGCGAACGTCACGACGTTACCGCAAAACTTTACGTTACCGTAAAACGTCACTCCGTTTTGTGGTAAAGTAAGTGTTAGTTTTCTATGACCAAATTGGTTGTATCTGTGCCAAAAGAGTTCAGGACAGCTGCAGATGACGTGTTCCATCCTTTCCGCGTTCCAAGTAGCAAAATCTACACCTGTCGTAAACAACAAGGCTCATTTTGTTAAGACGGTGGCTTAAAGGTTCATGTCCAGTAACGCACCACGTTAAAATTCTTAGAGAAACTCTGTTTAAGTCGATTGTTTTTAAGGGTGAAACAAGGAGGTTACCTAAAAAACTTCTTGGAGTGTACTAGTCCCTTTTTGCTTCTCCGTAATCTAGCATTTTGTTCCTTTTCCCATGTTTAGATTGTGCTTTTGAACGAACTCTTGGCCACTCGGAAACATGGTTCCGGTCCAAAAAAAACTTTTTATTGGCTCTTTGCTTTGCTAAAGCGTCAGAGATAGCATTTCCTTGTATTCCTGTGTGGCTAGGTGCCCACACAAGTGTTACTATATTACTGCAGGAGGTTTTTACTAGTTTTTGGTAGCATTCCCACACCAGTTTTCAATCAAAGTGCGTTGAGTTAAGTGCCAAGAGTGCTACTTGGCTGTCAGAGATAATATATATTTCAATATTTTGGTATTTTCTTTCAGCACATAGCAAATCGTAACTGCAAATGGCAAAAACTTCGGCTTGAAATATGGTTGTTGTGGTGCCTAAGGCAACCGTTTGTTTTGTTCTAGGACCAAACACTCCTGCTCTCGTGGTTGGTATATTGCTTCGAGAACCATCTGTGTACTAGATGCTGGCGTTATGTGGCAGTGACCATATGTAGTTTTTAATACGATCTCTGGCCAATATCTTGACAGCAAAGTGCCTGTCTCAATCTATTGCTTTTGGCAAACAATCCGAAATATGGTATGTATGCAGTTCAGCTTGTAATCCAGAAAGTATTTTAAGGTGTCCGGTTAGATTACTCGGCTTAAAGCCTTCTGTGAGCTGCAGTCTATGAACGCTCAACACCGCTACAGATTTAACATGTAGGTAGGTAGGTTTTATAATACTTTGGTTTTTTTTTTACTTAGCGTATGGTTTTTATGACACATTAAAATATAAAATTGTTTCTATGAAATCTACCTAAAACAAACCATGAATACACATTAAATGAGCTTACAATCAATTTGATTACGCGTCTTTTAGTTAAAAAGTAAAACGTAAAATATTTGAACATTTGGCGGTACATTTGAACATTAGATGTTTACATCGAGCGAGCCTATCCATGCTACTACATCGGGAGTTGCCAAAAGGATGTCTGTGATGTGGCCATTGTATCGTCGAATTGGACACACAGTTTCAATGTGTTTTATTGTTTGTTGTGGAGCTCCGCAGTCACATTGAGGGGACTCTGAAATTCCCCACTTGTAGAAAGAATCAGCACAGCGTCCATGATTCGTTCTTAATCGGTTAAGTGTGGTCCAGGTATTACGTGGCAAATTGAAACCAGGTTGGGTTGAAGTCGGGTTAGTAATAAAAAGCCAAAGTCTATTGTAATGATGCCAGGAGGTGTCCCAGGCATCCAAAATATTAAAATTAGTTGCCAGCAGGTTGCTGGCAGTTTTATGTGGAGGCTTTCTTGACTTCAATCGTCAACTAGTGTGGTCACCGTAATATTCGTGCAAGGGTAACGTGATGTTTTTGGTTTCCTTTTTATATTCACACATGAGCGCATGTGAGCGTCTGAGTGCAGGTGGAGCGAAATTGTTTAATACCGGGAGCCAGGGTAAATGAGTAGACCTGATAGTACGCATCGTGGCATGCAGCTGGAAATCAACTTTTTGAGTATGTGTGCTATTAAACCAGACTGGTGCGCCATACTCAACCACTGAGTAAACCAGACTGAGAGCAGTTGTGCTAAGGGTAGCTGGAGTAGCACCCCATGTCGAACCTGCTAGTTTGTGCAATATATTGTTTCTCGTTTTAAGTATTTGTGACGTATTTTCTATGCAGAGCTTAAAAGAAAGAGATCTATCGAGAGTAATGCCCAGGTGCTTTGGCTGCTGATTGTATTTAATAACAGTGCCATTTAATAACACTGATAATTCGTGTTTTGCCAGTTTATTGTTTAAGTGGAAACAAGAACTCTCGGTTTTACTTAGATTAGGAAATAAGCTCCACGTTCGAAAATAGTCAATTATTATTATTACTGCCAGGTCAGTTGAGAGCAAATCTTTCAAGACACCTATGTTTTTATTTTGGGTGGCCAGAGTCCAATAATCAGCGTAACCAAATTTCTTTGATGTTGTGTCTGGAATGTCATGAATGTACAAATTAAAAAGTAATGGCGCCAGGTCGGAACGCTGTGGCAAACCATTGTTAAGCATTTTGGACCTACTACAGGAACTATTTAGATGAAATTTAAATACACGATTACTCAGCATATTATTAATTAAACGCGAGAGGGTGCTACAAGATATTGCATTGACCAGCTTATATATAATCCCAATACGCCAGACCGTGTCATATGCTGCAGTGAGATCGATGACTATTGTGCCTGTTTTAATTGTTTCTGATACCCAGCTTTGATATAGAATGTTCAAGCGAGCAGTGGATCAGTGCAACTGTGATTTGGACGGAAACCAGCTTGTTCGACTGGTCATTCAGTATCGGAGCGATACGGTTGTATATGAGCCGTTCTAACAATTTGTAGTAGGTGCTCAAAAGGGCAAATAGGCGATAGCTTCCTGGTTCTTTAGATGGTTTTTAGTCAGCCATTGCTTTACATTTTTTCCAGCACAGAAGAACGAGACATGTTTACGACATGATTCGCAATGTCCTCTGGATTTATTTCATTGTTAGTACGAGCAATTGAGTTTGAGCCACCCATTATAAGTTAATCAAAAAAATTTTGTCAAAACAATGATTTTCATTTTTTTATCCAATTTTTTGCAAAAAATAAAATTAATCATTTGTATGGCATGAAATGTAATCTAGCATGAAATTGGCTATACAAATTTTTGATTTTGTTATAATTTTTGGTTTCTTTTGAGAATTTTATGGGACAACAAGGCAATTTTTTGTCAAATTATTAAAATTAAATTATTAGTTCATCTTAATCCTTCTATAACTCCAGGGAATCAAAAATAAAAAGTTTAAATTTTTGAATTTAATAATTATGAAATTTTGCAAAAAGTTTCAATTCTTGATTTTATAAAAAATTTCGGAATATTTTTAGAATTTTAAAAAAGTTTTAATTTTTTATTTCTTTATAATTTTTGGAATTTTGAAAAAAGTTTGTGTTGTTGATTTTGCTATAATTTTTGAAATATTTTTGTAATTTTGGAAAAAGTTTGTATGTCTTGATTTGGATTTTATTTATAATTTTTGCAATGTATTTAGAATTATGGAAAAAGTTTGAATTTGAATTACGAATTTTTGCAATATTTGTTGAATTTTGAACAAAGTTTCAATTTTTGATTTTGTAAGAATTTTTGGACTTTTTTTAGAATTTTAAAAAGATTGAATTTTTGATTTTAATTTCATTTTTGAAATTTTTAAAAAAATTTGTATAGTTGATTTTGTTTTTTTTTTTTTTTTTTATTCAAAGTTAGGCATGTTTAGTGTTAATTATAATAAATTATAAATTAACGTCTCTGAATATCCGAAGATACCATGCCAACTAGGGATAAGAATGGAATGCAGATTAAGATTCTCTGAGAAATTTATGAACGTTAACTTTAAAGCCTTGAGGATTAAATTCATCGGGGAAAACCCAGGAAGGTAAGGCATTCCAAAGATGAGAGACTCTGTTGAAAAAGTCACGTTGAAAGGCTACAGTTCTACACCTAATTATTTGAACTGTAAAGGGATGCGCTGCTACGTTTGCTCTGGTGTGACGCGAAAGGTTTGCTGATTTAGGTAAAATCGATTTGATCTCTTCAGAAGCTCGTTCATCCATAATATATTTATAAAATATAGTCAAATCAGCAACATTTCTTCTGTGCTGCAAGGAATCAAGACCGTTAGTAAGACTTGGGTTACCAATGAGTTTAATAGCTCTACGCTGTACAGAATCAAGGCAGTTGAGGCTACTCAAGTAAGCTCCACCCCTTATGTGAGAACAGTATTCCATGCAGGGACGTATAAAAGATTTATAAACTAAAAGAAGTTGTTCGCTATCGAAAAACTTACGACATCGCCCCAAAAATCCTAATTTTTGAACAGCATTCTTAGCCAGATTATAAATATGAGAATTCCACTTCATATTATTTTCAATCTCAACTCCTAGAAGTCTGACAGACTCATTCTCTAAAAGATTTTTGGGGTCAAACGTAAATGGAAAAGGATTGGGTGTCGTTATCCTAGAAAAATGACAAACCTGTGTTTTGCTTGTATTGAATTCAACACTGTTAGCAATACCCCAATCCATAATTGTTTTAAGATCAGTGTTAAGGGAATCTATCAATTTTGACCTACACTCACTAAGCGCTAAGGGTGTATATAATTTAGGTGCTTCATGAGACGCATGAAGCGTGCTGTCATCAGCAAAACTATGTATAGGATGAACCGTTGAGTCCAACAAATCATTAATATAGATAAGAAAAAGAGTTGGTGACAAAGCGGAACCCTGAGGAACTCCTGCATTAGTTGAAAAAGTATTCGATGATACACCGTCAACATTGACGCGAAATTTTCGATTAGATATAAAGCTCTGTGTCCAAGATATAAGCTGCTCGTCTAAACCATAGGATCTCAATTTGCATATAAGGTTGTTATGCCAAACTTTGTCAAATGCCTTGGAAATATCAAGAGCAACACCGAATGTTTCTCCAAAGTTTTCAAGCGACTTGTTCCAGATATGAGTGACAAAAGACAGCAAATCTCCCGTCGCTCTTCCTTTTCGAAATCCATATTGTCTCTCATTAATAATTTTGGAAGACTCTAAGAAGCTCATTAAATTAAAATTGACATATTTCTCAAAAATTTTAGCAACTACCGATAAAATTGAAATGGGTCTGTAATTCGTAGGATCAGTCTTACTACCCTTTTTCGAAACTGGCTGTACACTAGCCATTTTCCAAATTTCAGGAAAAATTCCTTTCTTATATGATAAATAGAAAATTTTAGTGAGGATTGGTGCTAGCTCCCTAGCAAATGTTTTAAGTATAATCGGAGGAATAAAATCAGGGCCTGTTGCTTTGTTAGTATTGATTTTTAAAAGCATTTTTCGAACAATGTTTTTCCGAAAAATTATCCGCCTCATTTTATAAGAAACTTTAGAAATAGGTTTAGGTTGGAAATTAGGTTAAAAGAACCTAGAATTAGAATTTAAGTAGAATTTAAAGAGAAATAATGCCCAAGCAAATTAGCTTTCTCTTTTGGATCAATGATAGGGACATCTCTATTAACAAGAGGCGGTAGGGAAGATTTACAAAAGTTGCTTTGGACAGCCTTTGCGGCTTTATAGAAATTGCGTGAACCAGTCGGATGTTCTGCGAATTTAGATGCTTTTTTCCTATTAAATAGATGTTTCTCTTCATCTATTATAATTATAATTTATTATAATTATAATTATAATTTATTATTTATTATGTTATAATTTTTGTAATATCTTTAGAACATTGGAAAAAGTTTCAATCTATGATTTTTTAATAATTTTTGGAATATTTTTAGAATTTTGAGTATTTTGATTTTATTACAATTTTTAGAATAATTTAGGAATTTTGAAGAAATATGATTTTTTGATTTTGTAATATTTGTAGTGAAGAACTTCTACGCGGCATAGCAGCGAAATGGCATAGCAGGCCGCGTACCTGGATGAGGTTTATATACCCCGAGCCAGCATCAACCTATGGGATTGAGAAATGATTCCTGCTGCTCCATTACAAATAACAGTGTTGTACGCTAAATCTCGAGATCAATTGAACGGATAAGAAAAGAAATATAACAAGTGAACTGAGTAGACTCTGGCGACCCCCTTTTGCGAAAGAACCACGATCAAGACGTCCAACCCCCACTACTTTCATACATTCACGTACTTTCGCTCTTCATCCACCAACATGCACCCACATATACCCAGACACACACGATGACCGCTTAGTTCTATAAGCGGTTAATACGATTATTGCTTACATTAGGTTGGTCATTATTAATATTATTATTAGTTTCATTCAAATTTAAGTAATTGTTTCTAACTAAAAGTTGTATTCAATTTTTCAAAAATATTGGAAAAGGTAGATATTTGGAGAGAAAAAAAATGGACTAGTAACATTATGAATAATGTAGCGGTTGTTACTGTTAGAAAGCGATACAGGATTATTTATAATAGATGAAAGTATGTTAGCAGTGGTAGAACACAAAATAATAGCACTTTTGTAGGGATCTGACTGATCATTCGATATAACTGTATCACTTAGATGCACAAGTGTAACATTAATTGGTGTATTTACCGTTTCCGTTGCAAGTTTCAGCCACTTTGGACTGTTTAGGTTTAATTATACTAATAAATTTTCGACATATTCTTATTGTTGAAGCGGTATATGGTTCCGGTGCACCTCCATTATCATTACAAATGCCATCAGGAGCCTTGTAGCGGAAACAACTTAATCGTTTTAGTAACTCAGAACACCGATTAAATGTCACCATTAGACATCATTCCCCGTTCGTTCATTTTATAGGTTCCATCAATCGGTCATTGTTAATAGTTGACCAAATCCCAGAATACAATGCACTAATGAAAATTTTACATAAAAAAGAAAGAAAACATGCAATGGTTAAGTGTCAACTCCTACCATGCCAAGTTACAACCTGTAAATTTATTTTTCGAAAAGAAATATTAATCTAGGCTCCAATTATAGATTCATTCACCCACACATCCATATCCCATACATACACACACATGTACACGCATTCACGCACCCATTCATACATACCTGCACACCCTCACATATATACATATATTAAAAAAATGACTCACCTCATGGTTTTTCCAGTCCCCCCTCCCGTCGTTTAGTTCAGTCGCTTATCCATAACCAGCTCCCAAATCGGTCAATTCCGGTTTCAGAATCTCAATATTGTTGCCCCGAAATTGGTTCAATCCCCTTGTAGATGTAGCAGGAGGTAAGAAATTTGAAGGGAATTATAACTTATCTCCCCTACTTGTTCCTTGGTGCATGAGTTAGCCCAGATTATCTCAACCGGCAGTTTTATAACTTTGATTTGTATATTTATAATTGATAGCAACACAGAGTTGTAAGTAAACTTTTTGTTAAACTTATTGCGAACAAATAATCACCATCCAAAAGAAAACACAAAAACTAAATTGGTAACTTATATTATCCAGAGTTTCAATAATTTTTCTTTGTTGTAATTACAACTACAATTATCACCGTTCATAGGAAACAAACAACAGAATTTTCACAGTTCATAAGAAACAAACAACAGCTAAATTTGTAAATTTATACTAATAACGAAGTGCACTATTTATAGGTTATGATTACACTTTACAATTATCACAGTTCATAAAACTAGTATCACAGATTTCTTTATACACAATCAGTACGACGAGATGCTACCATCAATATTTACCACCATAGTGCAGTTTAGTTTAAATTATTGTTTCCTTGGTGGTTTTTTCTGGATTATGATTCTACATAAATTGGCTTATTTTCTAATTAATTTTTTTTTTTTGTTTTTCCGTCTCCGCTTATCACATATAGTCGTTTGCCATTTAAATTTTTCCAAAATTCCGAGATGAAGCCCATTGCAATAGGTAGATTTTTATATGAAATCTACCTAAAAATTGTTTTTCTAAATTACAAAAAAAATCTGATATTCACGAATAGAAATGAAAAACAATTAAGAGACAGAAGCGATCTATATCGTTCTATTTATAGTATCAAAATTTTTAGCCTTAACTGGTAGCATGTTTTTATTTATTTATTTATTTATTCATTTCATCTTTAGTATTGCATACAGGTAGACTACTTTCTTAATTTTAAATAAGTTTTTATATAAATTTACAACAATTAGCTAAAATAATAAACGATTTTTAAAAAATTACAGCTTAAAAAGAAACAATAATAATAAAATCAAAAATACAAAGGAAAACAATAATAATAAAATTAAAAATCAAATGTTCGAATTGAACTAAAACAAATTAAAAACTCCTATTAGAGTGTAACATATCATTTTTTAATGAGATCTTTAAACTTGTTTTAGAAATATTGAAGTCAAATACACTAAAATTTTCATTAAAATATCTTATACAATTATAAATAGGATTGGACATTTCGTTGTTTGTACGGCAAAACGGTACCTTGAAGAATTCATCGCGATGATGAAGCGTCCGCGATGGAACATTAATTTGAAAACAACCCAAAAGCTCAGAACAGTCTATTTGAGCTGTGATTACGTCATAAGTAAATGTAATAAAAAAAATTTGTCGTCTACGGAACAGCGGTAACATATTAAATAATTTCAAACGACTATTATACGGTTCCCTTACAAAAGTGTTTTCATTATTGGATGGTAAGTTGCGTAAGGCAAAGATAAGAAATTGTTTTTGTATGCTTTCTATCCTCGATGAGTGAATTTCATAATTTGGTGACCATATAACTGACGCATACTCTAGCTGCGACCTAACGTATGACATATAAAGAATTTTGATTGTGTTTGGGTCTTTAAAATCTCTACTATTTCTTTTAATCATACCAAGCATTGAACAAGCCTTGGCTATTATCGTATCAATATGTCGGTTGAATGACAGATCAGAGGAATAAGTTACGCCCAAATCGCGCATGCATACAACTCGGTTAACTTTCGATCCATATAGATCGTACGAATAATCTGCGAACGATTTGGTCTTACAAAAACTCATAACTTTACATTTTTTTATGTTTAAAAGTAATTTATTTACACGTGACCATTCACAAAAATTATTTAGGTCTTCTTGAAATTTTTTAGAATCCGAATCGGATTTAATACAGGCATAAATTTTTAAATCATCAGCGTACATTAAACATTTCGAAAAACTAAAACAAGTAATAACATCGTTGATAAACAGGTTAAATAAAACTGGTCCTAGGTGGCTTCCCTGGGGTACGCCGGAAGTAACTGAAAAAGTCTCCGATCTACAATTTTTTATCTTAACATATTGCACGCGGTTTGTTAAATAAGAGGCTAACCATTTCAATGATATTGCGTTAAAATTTGAAATTTCAAGTTTTTCTAGCATGATAAGATGATCAATACAATCAAAAGCGCTTGAAAAATCGGTATATACCACATCAACTTGATAATTACTAATGTTTTTGTATAGGAAGTTGCTAAAAACTGCCAGATTTGTTACTGTGGAACGTCCCTTCATAAAACCATGCTGTGTTGGAGATACCAAAGAAGATAAAGAAAAATCTATTTTTTCTTTTACCAATTTTTCAAAAACCTTAGGGATTGCAGATAAGATGGTAATTCCTCTGTAATTCGAAACATCACATTTATTACCAGATTTAAAAATCGGAGTTACATGTGAGATTTTCCATTCATCCGGAAATATGCCGCTTAATAAACTCGAATTAAATAACATGGTAAGCGGAACAGATAAAACTCCAGCACACTGTGATAAAAACATTGGTGGAATTCCATCTGGGCCAGCTCCTTTGAATCCATTAAGTGATGCTAGACTTTTAAACACATCAGTTTCATCTAGACGCAAAAAACATGAGTTGTAGCTGTCGCACTGAAATTTAGAAATATCTTTACAGGGATGGTAAACGCGTTTAAAAAATGAAGAGAACAAATTGCAAATTTCAGATGGACCTTGTGCCGTTAAACTTCCATAGATCATTGAACTTGGAAGTGCTCTGGAATTTTGTTTGCTATCAATAAACGCAAAAAATCTTCTTGGATTAGAAGAAATTTCACTTTCAATGTTTAAAATATAGTTGCCGTAAACAAAGTCATTTAAAATTTCAAATTCACGCTTAAGATTTTTGTAAATGTTCTTGTTATACTCTCTTTCAATTGCGGACTTAGATTTACGTAATCGCGTAAGAGCTTTAGATCGACGATTTAATAAGTTGATTAATTTCCCATTAAACCACGGAGGATGATTGATGAATTCGGTTTGCTTAGATGGCACGTAATTTTCAATACAGGTGTTTAAAATATCGTTAAATTTCGCAATATTATCACTCACATTGCTATGGTTTAATACATTTGACCAATCAATATTTCCAAAATAATCGTTGATACTCAAAAAGTCAGAGTTTTTAAAATCTTTTATCAAAACAATGTTAGAATAGTTTAAGGACGAGTTATTTGAAAAGTAGTATTTAATATTTAAAGGCTTGTGATAAATACTAGACGATTTTCCAAGATCCTCACAAGTGGTGATAGTAATGGCATTGCTCGACGAAAATACTAAGTCCGATAGACGACCATTGCTGTTGTATATGCTATTAAGTTGATTTGTGCCAAATCCAAGAAAGCTATCCACAACAAAACTAGATATAGCATCAAGTGAGAATGGAAAAAAGTCATCACCAATCCATTTCCAATCAATCTTGGGGAGATTAAAATCCCCAATGAACAAAACTGGACCATCATCGGTTATCAGATGTAGTAAATTACTGTTTATAGACTCCACAAATTCGCGATATACGCTTTCAGTACTGTTGCATCCAATGTAAATATTGCTGATAAAAATCCATTGACTACCACATTTAACTTTAACACATATGATTTGGCATGGCTCTCTTGCTGAATAGACAAGTTTACTTTCCCAACTATTTTTTACTGCTACGACAAGGCCACCTCCTTTTAATACTAAACTATCTGTATGACGGTCTTGACGAAACACTGTGTATGTAACGTTTGGAATTATTTTGTTATTTTTTTATGATAAATACCTTTGTTGAGTAGTGCAGGTCACACCCCATAGCGGCTCGGGATATTCTCGTTTCCAAGGTTCAAATCTTACCTGCTTACGAACGTTATAACAAAGAAAGAAAATGTGGGTGTGCATAATGATATTCCAAAAAATCTATTTAGGGCCTAGATCGTGATAGACCCTGGTCATTTAATAAAGCAGGCAAACCACGTGACAAAAGAAATTCAAAAACTCGAAGAGGAGAGAGAGGGAGAAGAAGATCAATTCAACATCACCGCCATTGTTTACTTTAGCCAGACATTCTAAATTCTATCCAATTACATTTCATTAAACAAATCAAGATGTTGATTATCCCAGCCATATCACAAAATCACTATTTACTTTAATTTATGTTAGCTAGGCAACCTAGAAAATTTATCCACCATAATTCAATGAAGAGAGGAAACTGTATTTTTGACTTAACTTTCCGAAAACAACAAAAAGGAATTTATTTACGTTAACTCAATTTTTCAAAAAAATTAGGAATATTTATTTAATTTTAATTTAATCTAATCAATATTTATTTATGTTTAAATTCAGAGAGAGTTATGATAATATTAAACGTTTTATATAATAAAAACTAAACGTAACTTACAGTAGTCCTTCCAGATAATAGATCGTGTTACTGAACCCCAAATAATCCCGCTATTGATATGTTTGGACGATGATAACTTGACTTCCTTGATTTTATTACTGGTTTTTACACATCGATGTTGCCGCCATTAAACCAGTTTTGTAAATTTGAACTCCTAGTTATAATACGTGTTAGTTCTAAATTGTTACGAAATCCTGTCCTTTATGGTCTCATATATAGTTAAAATTCACGTTCTGCCTTAGGGTATCAGCTAAAAACTCTACAATATTTCCTCTATTATGCCGGTTTTGCTTTTTTTTGTAAGAAAACACTACACATGAAATTTTTATTTTGTATTTATAACAGTTTTTAAATTTATTGATTTGCTTTTTTTATGGTAGTTAAGGTTAACTGAGTGTATTCTTATATTTTAATTACATTTATGATTTTTTTTTTGTTTGTTAAAATAAAATTATTAGGAATAGATTATTCACTGTCCAGTGATATTCTTTTAACTTAATACACATTAGATAGTACATACACAATGTTATATTACTTGCAAATTTAATTATTACACATTTTAAAAACTGTGCGTAACTACACTATGTACATTGGTTTTTGTTTTTAAATACCATTATGAATACAATTATGAAATACAATTATGATTCACTGTCCAGTAATATTTTTTTAACTTAATACACATTAGATAGTACATACACAGTGTTATATTACTTGCAAATTTAATTATTACACATTTTAAAAACTGTGCGTAACTACACTATGTACATTGGTTTTTGTTTTTAAATACCATTATGAATACAATTATGAAATACAATTATGATTCACTGTCCAGTAATATTTTTTTCTTAACTTTATACACAATAGATAGTACATACACAATGTTTCATTGCTTGCAAATTTAACCATTACACATTTTAAATATTCTGCGTAACTAAACTATGTACATTTGATTTTACTTTTAAATACAATTATGATTTTTTTATTTTTACTTAATGAAATTAACTTATGGCAAGCAAGTTTTTTAATTTATTTTAAAAGTTTTGTTTTTGATCTGTCTATCCTCAGATCAGACAGTTAATTGAAATTTGGTACCAAAATCATTTACTTAAATAGGCGCAAATGATTTTACATAACGAGTACAAAAAAAAATCTATTTAATCGCAAAACCTGATCAAAATCAACAACTTTATTTGTATGCACTCGTCTATTGAAATTTATAGGATTTGTTTTCTTGTTTTATAAAAGTCAGCTGTTTTAAATACAACAAAATACATGCCAACATTTTTTTTTTGTTCTTAGGTATACAGGGCATTACAGGACTGATTCGTTGTGATCGCATCCCTGGCTCACAACAAATCAGAAAAGTGCCCATCAGAATTAAACATAAAGACACATGTAGGCTCCAAAACAGATTGATAACAGTTGCCCCGATAGTAATCCATCAATTGCAACTCATGCAACCACAGTATTTATAATTGTTCATACTACTCATGACTAGACTCGGATATCTTTTGTATGGTAAGTTCCTTTTCTTTGACTCTCGACATCCTGTAGTTCCACCAACGCATTCCCTATCATTCGAATGACTTTTGATTGGATAAATTTTGGGGATAATTTGCCAGATACATGCTTACCAGCATCACTGAGCACGAAATTTCGTCGGAACACCATGTCGCCGATCTTTAAGTTAGGCTTGCGAGTTCGCAGATTGTAATGGTTTGAAGTCTTTTCAAACGCACTAGTCATTTGAAGTCTTAATTTTTCCCTAATACTCGCTAAGTGATCTTCATGAAATAGTTCTTCTCCAGGTTCTTCTAGACATTTCAGATTCTTCAGTAATTTGTATGTTGAACCATGACTGAGCATACTTAACCCAAATAATGCATAATACGGAGAACAGTTTAGCGAAGAATGTACCATACTACGAAGAGCACCGGCGATTTGGCTGAGGTGGGTGTCCCATCTCGTATGGTCATTCTTTAGGTAAGATCTGATTCCCGATAATACCGAACGATTCAGTCGCTCAGATATGTTGGATTGTGGTGAATATAAAGCGCTGCGTATGTGAGATATGCCATATCTCGTTAAAAAAATCTTAAAGTATGCAGAAGTAAACTGCGTGCCGTTATCTGAAACAATTGTCTCAGGACAACCAAAGGTCAGGAAAACATGATCTTCTAACAATTTGCATATTGGTTCCGAGCTTAGTTTTCGAAGAGGAAACAAAAACGAAAATTTTGTCAGGTGGTCCACAATTATGAGTACTGCTATATTTCCATTTTTTGATCGCGGGTACGGACCCAGGATGTCGATGTATAACCGTTGCATAGGACGTTCGGTCTTAAAATAAGAAACCATAGGAGCTCTCAAAACTTGATTCGTAGCTTTCATTTGTTTACAAATGTTACAATCTGCTAATTGTTTTTGAACCTGTGTCAGCATTTGGGGCCAGAAGTAGAAGCACCTTAAGTGGTGTAGGGTCTTCGCAACTCCAGCATGAGCTGAAGTTGGAAGCTCATGTGCTTTTGAAATCAATTCAGTCGTTAATTCTTCTGGAACCCAAAGCTTCCACTGTTCGCCTTCTGAACACGACAAAAAGTTGACTCTTTTGTACACCTTGCCTTGAATAATTTTGAGATCAGGTAATGATGACTTACCATCCTCGATAATTTGAATCAATTTCATATAATTCGAGCTGCTGAACAACGTGGGATCTAAATCCAACTCTTGGTAATTGAAATTGTTAGTAGCCAACGCATCTATACAGGGAATACGAGAGAGAGCATCTGGCACCACATTTAGGCTTCCCTTCCTGTATTCTATATCAAAAGAATATCCTTGCAGTTTAAGGCTCCACCGTGCTAAACGACCCACTAAGTCGGTTTGTTGCATCAACCATCTTAGTGATGCATGATCTGTAATAACTTTAAATGGGTGGCCCTCGATAAAAGCTCTAAATTTTTTTATCCCTAATATTACTGCCAAACATTCCTTTTCACTAACCGAATAGTTTCGCTGCGCGGCATTTAATTTTTTCGACATGAACGCTATTGGGTGTTCGATATTGTCATCATCCAATTGGGTTAATACACATCCCACTCCCTCGTTACTTGCATCGCACTGCAAGGTAAATGGTTTGGTGAAATCTGGGTTTGCTAAGATGGGAGCTGAAGTTAAAGCTCGCTTAATAGTGTTAAAAGCCATATCAGCTTCATCTGTCCATCGAAATTTACCGGTTGATTTTTTTAATAGGTTTGAGATAGGAGTCGTGAGTGACGCAAACTCAGAGATAAAACGTCTATAATAGCCGGACATGCCCAAAAATCTACGAACTTGTCTAATTGAAGTTGGAATCGGAAACTCCGAAATTGCTGCTACCTTTTCGTCGTCTATTCTAATACCATCTTTACCTATCACGTAACCCAGATACTTAATCTCAGGCATCAAGAACTTGCTTTTCTCAATATTTATTGTAAGATTGGCCCGTTTCAAACAATCAGCAATTTCTGCTAATGTTTGAAGGTGTGAATTGAAAGTAGGAGATACAATAAGCAGATCATCCAAGTACACAAATACCTGGGTTTTGAGGCTAGGAGGTATTACTTGATCCATGAGCTTTGTCATAGTTTGCGCAGCATTGCAGAGTCCAAACGGCATTCGGGTGTATTGGTATAGTGGTCTTCCTGGAACAGTGAATGCTGTTTTTTCGCGGGAGCTAGCTTCCATGGGAATCTGCCAGAATGCATCCTTTAGGTCTAGGCTGGAGATGAATTGAGATTTTGGTAGTCGACTTAAGATCCCTTCGATTTGCGGCAGAGGGTACGCTAACGTCTTGGTGACTTTGTTCACCTTACGTGAATCTAAGCATAGCCGCACCTTGCCTGGTTTTCTCACTAATACGACTGGCGAACTCCAAGAACTGTTCGACTCCTCGATTATCCCTAATGACAGCATTCGATCCAACTCCTCCCCCATTAACTTCTCGATGGCTGGAGATATGGGATAGTGTCTCTGCTTTATTGGACGCGCATCACCGGTGTCGATGATGTGTTCCAATAAATGAGTCTTCCCTAGCCCCAGCTTCGAGAAGGACGGAAATAGTTGGATAGCAACTTTCAACCTTTCTTGTTGATCTGCTGTTAGACTGGATAATTTTGGTTCTTCAGTTGTAATCGCTAGGTGTTGAGTTAAAGGTTGGTAAAGTTTGAATAATTTGAAGAAGTCGATACCCAGATAAAGGTTTTGAGAAAGGGACGGAACTACCATTAGTTCAATGTTTTTGTTAAAACCTAAAAAGGAGATTTTCGTAGTGAAATACCCATAGATTTCCTGGTCTTTTCCATCCGCTGTTTTGACTTGTTCAGTTGTACGAGTTAAAATTTCCGGCGTTTTTAAAAGTTCTTGAGCGAATGAGCCGCCAACAGCGCTTATTGAAGCTCCACTATCCAATAGACCGATGCGTTTTACTTCCAAGATTTCGACCTCAGCATAAGGTCGGGGATCATTTTTCATAGATATTAAAGATGATAAGAAAGGAACTTTAATCATGCGACGCATTTTACGATATTCACGTCGTCTAGTAATTGAACGGGGACTACGAGAATTTTTCTGTATTTCGTTAATACCAAGGCGTCGTTTCGCTGATAAATACTCTTGCAATCGCTGATGTGGAGTTTTGAAGTAAGTGTCATGTTCATGAGCAGAATGCAAAGGCTGATCACGTTTTAAAATTTTGACTGGAGTGTTCATCTGAAATGTAGTTTTGGTAGCACAACCCTGCGATTCCTCTGCTTTGTTTGTAGTATCCATGTCTAAAGTGCTAGGTGACGGACTCGGTGTCAATACTGAGCCACACTGGGTTGGAATTATTTTTGGGAGCGTGAATGATTGCTGTTCACGCTCCCTTTCGAGTTTAAACGACATTTGTCGCATTTGAAAAGGTAAGTGTCGTCCAAGCCACACCCAAAGCAGAAAAGTCGCAAAGGTTTAGTACACTGGCGGAATCCGTGTCCTTGATTTTTGCAATTCCAGCATGTTGTTATTACTTTAGACGGATCCGATACACCTTGATAAGCGTGTAGTTCAGCCTTTTATATCCGCAAATGCGCAAGCGAACTTGGGAGTTCCTCAATTTCTGGATCTCGTATTCGCTGATCATCAACTGGATGAACTTCTGAAATTCCTGGTCGGTAAGATGGGTTTCGAGGAGATGGCGGAATAGCTGCGTGCAACTTTTCTCGCCGACGACATAATTCTCGTAGTTGTTCGGTAGTATGAATTTGTATGTATATTAATTCCTTGCGGATCTCAAATCTCAGGTTGTTTAATAAAATACTAAGCAATACCGTGTCTGACAGAGGAGTACTTAGTTTGTCACTTAAACGGAGTATGTCGTTAAATAATGCGTCGAACGATTCAGTGGGACGCTGTTTCCTGGCTCGGATCTTATCGATCACCTCATCATCGGTATCACGGTCTCCAAATTCTATTCGTGCTGCTCCACATAATCCTTCCCAAGTCATATGCGGTGTGCGGTGGTGATAACCAATCTGCTGCTTTTCCTTCAAATAGTAGATGTGAGTGTGCGACAAGTACATCATTACCAGAGAAAGATATGTTGTTCAACACCCCTATTCGATAAATAAATTCTTCGATATTGAGACCATCTGACTTCCCATTGAAGACTATATGCCAATCTCGGATAGTTCTTGCATTACGTTCGTTGTTGATATTATTCCTGATTGCAACAGGATTTGGACGTAAAGAAGAGCTAGATCTATTTGGAACTTGACCAGGTGGAGTTAGAGCAGAGGCAGACGTCTGCACTCTGCGCGGAAGAGAATCTAATCTTTCGTTCTGATCTACAATATTTTCTGATGAGCAGAGAATTTCCTTTAGAGTTTGGTGGAATTGGTCTTCTGTACTGATTTGATGCCTTCTATCAATATTTGTTGATTCAAATGCTGATTGTCTTTGTGGATTGAAAGGAGACGAATCAACAACAAAAGAACCTACATTTGTTACCCCAACACGATCTGCACGCTGCTTCGCGGCTTGTGAACGTGTAATAGGTTTAGAGATTGCACCTGCGGGTTTTCCGTATAACCTTAGTTCGTTTAGCGTTAGTTTTTGAAGACAATTGGGACAATTCTCACTTTCCTTTAGCCATTTCGTGACGCAGATTTCGTGAAAGATGTGGTGGCATGGTGTAATGACTGTTGTGACTAGATCAGATAATTCATCCTGACATACTGAACATACACCTTGGACTGATTTCAAAATCTTTGGGTTGCTTGACAACATAATGAAGTAGTTAAGAGAAAAAAGGTATACTACACTATTGCAACGATGGATTGAAAAATAAAATTAGTTGTAATACGCCACAACTGAGACGTGTGTTAGTTTAAACACTGGAGTTTTGATTTATAGGATATAACTCCAAATTCCTAAACAATGACAAAGGAATAAGAAATACGAGAAAAGACAACAAAAAAAAAATTGCGAGCAATAACAAAATAAAATCGTAGATTTGATCAAATTAGCGTAGTATAATATTCTAAATAAGCTTGCGTATATGCGATATTCAATAAATAAATAAATAAATGTGAATATTCCTGCCAATAATTAAATAAATACACTAATTGTATGTAAAAAAAATTTTGTCAATAAATAAACAAATATATCATAATATATCAAAAATTGCTTTTCTAATCCCAATAACAAAATTAATATTAGGAGCGATACTCAATAAATAAATTTAAATATTCTTGCCAACAATTAAATAAATAAATTATTTGTATATAAAAATTTTTGTCAATAAATAAACAAATATATTATAATATATGAAGAAATATTTTTTTCTAATCCTAATTATTTTTGCAAACGGATAATAACAAAATTAATGGTAGAAGCGATACTCAATAAATAAATGTAAATATTCTTGCCTACAATTAAATAAATAAATCAATTGTATATAAAAAATTTTGTCAATAAATATTCACACATATCAAAAATTACTTTTTCTAATTCTAATTATTTTTGCAAAACGGATAATAACAAAATATGCAAATAAATAAATTAACACAATTTTGTGTTGTTATATCTAGTTAGTATTATATTTATAATTTTAATTACCCTAAATAAACTCGTTTCCTGTTGTTTTCTTAATTTTTTCTTTATAATAAATTATTTTTTTTTTCTGTTGTGTGTGGATTAATATAAATTCTCGAAATATTACTTTACTGAATTACTATTACCTTGAATTACTATTACGGTTATTATTTCTTTTATAACAAAGGCTTGATGCTGAATTGATCCCCCCTCTAGCTCACTTTAACCTCGAGCTCTTTTTTATGATGCTACTCCAGAAGAAAAAAAGTGATAAGGGTAAAATGTTGTGGTCCGAAAACGGATTGTAGTAGGTTGGGCTGCATGGTGTGTTTCTAGTTCACACTCAAAAGCAAGGCGCACTGCATGAGACATAAACAAAGCCTCATCCCAGGCATTCGACTTTACGCTTGCGTGCTTCTCAGAGACACACACAGGCCACCTGCTTTGAAGAAAGGAAAACCTATGTCTGATTGGAGGTGTTGCTCAAGTAGTAGCAAGACAAAGGCTGGTCACATCATCGAGAATGAAAATTGGAGGAAGTTGTGCGCTCAACTTCCCTCATTGCACCTCTATGAGTGATCAGTATTGGCCTGCACCCTCCAGCAACATTTACCATCACATATAAATGGAATTACGCTGAGAAAATATAATATTGAACAATGTAGCTAAGATGTGGAGCGTAATTGTGATGGTCTTGAACAGAGATATTGAATCTATCAAGGCAGCTCTAACTTCTGGCACCGGCAAAGGTCAGCTCGACCTTTAAGCCTATTCACTCAGCAGTAAAAAGCTGAAATCGCTAGACAACCATCCATGTTTTGCCTTCACATTCCATCGACTACAGAGCGTGAGTTTTTGAATCTCGTTGGAAGGTCAGTTGAAGGAAAAACACTTCCACGCCTGCCTGTTTAAATTGAATCCAATTATCCGTGCTAAAACGAGCCTCGTCATCTCAGAATCTCTGCCTGAGAGGATGGGACTCTGAGACAAGGAGCTATCAAAACACGGAATATGTGGAATCATAAGTTTCCTCTATCAAAGCATTAAGTATCTTCACTGATACTTATTATCCCTTCATTTTGTCTTCTATATTCTGATTTTCTTTAAAGAATTGCCTATTCAGGTCCCTGTTTCGGCGCCATCTTTGTAACGTTTTGATTTATTTTGTTATTTTTTTATGATAAATACCTTTGTTGAGTAGTGCAGGTCACACCCCATAGCGGCTCGGGATATTCTCGTTTCCAAGGTTCAAATCTTACCTGCTTACGAACGTTATAACAAAGAAAGAAAATGTGGGTGTGCATAATGATATTCCAAAAAATCTATTTAGGGCCTAGATCGTGATAGACCCTGGTCATTTAATAAAGCAGGCAAACCACGTGACAAAAGAAATTCAAAAACTCGAAGAGGAGAGAGAGGGAGAAGAAGATCAATTCAACATCACCGCCATTGTTTACTTTAGCCAGACATTCTAAATTCTATCCAATTACATTTCATTAAACAAATCAAGATGTTGATTATCCCAGCCATATCACAAAATCACTATTTACTTTAATTTATGTTAGCTAGGCAACCTAGAAAATTTATCCACCATAATTCAATGAAGAGAGGAAACTGTATTTTTGACTTAACTTTCCGAAAACAACAAAAAGGAATTTATTTACGTTAACTCAATTTTTCAAAAAAATTAGGAATATTTATTTAATTTTAATTTAATCTAATCAATATTTATTTATGTTTAAATTCAGAGAGAGTTATGATAATATTAAACGTTTTATATAATAAAAACTAAACGTAACTTACAGTAGTCCTTCCAGATAATAGATCGTGTTACTGAACCCCAAATAATCCCGCTATTGATATGTTTGGACGATGATAACTTGACTTCCTTGATTTTATTACTGGTTTTTACACATCGATGTTGCCGCCATTAAACCAGTTTTGTAAATTTGAACTCCTAGTTATAATACGTGTTAGTTCTAAATTGTTACGAAATCCTGTCCTTTATGGTCTCATATATAGTTAAAATTCACGTTCTGCCTTAGGGTATCAGCTAAAAACTCTACAATATTTCCTCTATTATGCCGGTTTTGCTTTTTTTTGTAAGAAAACACTACACATGAAATTTTTATTTTGTATTTATAACAGTTTTTAAATTTATTGATTTGCTTTTTTTATGGTAGTTAAGGTTAACTGAGTGTATTCTTATATTTTAATTACATTTATGGTTTTTTTTTTGTTTGTTAAAATAAAATTATTAGGAATAGATTATTCACTGTCCAGTGATATTCTTTTAACTTAATACACATTAGATAGTACATACACAATGTTATATTACTTGCAAATTTAATTATTACACATTTTAAAAACTGTGCGTAACTACACTATGTACATTGGTTTTTGTTTTTAAATACCATTATGAATACAATTATGAAATAAAATTATGATTCACTGTCCAGTAATATTTTTTTCTTAACTTTATACACAATAGATAGTACATACACAATGTTTCATTGCTTGCAAATTTAACCATTACACATTTTAAATATTCTGCGTAACTAAACTATGTACATTTGATTTTACTTTTAAATACAATTATGATTTTTTTATTTTTACTTAATGAAATTAACTTATGGCAAGCAAGTTTTTTAATTTATTTTAAAAGTTTTGTTTTTGATCTGTCTATCCTTAGATCAGACAGTTAATTGAAATTTGGTACCAAAATCATTTACTTAAATAGGCGCAAATGATTTTACATAACGAGTACAAAAAAAAATCTATTTAATCGCAAAACCTGATCAAAATCAACAACTTTATTTGTATGCACTCGTCTATTGAAATTTATAGGATTTTTTTCTTGTTTTATAAAAGTCAGCTGTTTTAAATACAACAAAATACATGCCAACATTTTTTTTTTGTTCTTAGGTATACAGGGCATTACATGTAATTAGAAGGAAAAAATTCTTCACTCTTACACGCTTTTGTCAACCATGTTTCTGCAAAAAGAATGACATCGTAATCGTTACACAGAACAGAGTTGAAAATACGTTTCGATTTACTGCGAATGCCACTGTTGTTGTGGTAATATATATCCAAGTATGTGCCATCGTTTGAAGATGAAGATGGGAGTATTCTTCGTTGTTGTGTTGTTGTTATTGCAGAGAAGGTAGACGTGGTAGTAGGTGACGGAACTAGAATTTGTGGACATAATAGAAGATCTGTATTTTTTAATTTGTTTTCAACTGGACAGGAGGTGGTCAAAAATTTTCTTTTCTTGGTGCTCTCTCCTCAAAGGGTTTGACTATTAGATGTTGTGGCCAAATTGTCGGATTTAATATGTCCATCGTGAGTTCACTTATATGTACTCCTATCTTAAATGAAATAAATGTTAACTCATTAAGATCACGATTTTTAGGAATGAGTTTAACACATTTCACGTTTGTTACATGTAATAATTCACTAAGCCATGGAATCATATCGACTACCTCAGTGGTGGGTTCAAATTGTGAAAGATGAAACCAGGTAACTGGCTCCAAAACCTTTACCGGCAATTCCTTATTTTGCAGTCTTGATGTCCCAATGACCACGTTACTATTTGAAGGCATGGCTGGTGTCAAAGCCATTAATTCTTCATTACTTTCCTTGACAACATTGGAAAATGAGCGATTACTGGCATGTCTTTTTCGCCTAGGACTCAGATCAGATGGTTTAATTGTTCCACTTAAAACATGCTCCCCCTTGCTAGCAACACTCTTTATAGCAGCTACATCAGCCGTTAACAATTCAATTTTTTCAATCAAGTTTCCCAAAACTGATCCATTGGCGTTACTGTTATCAATTGACGGAGATGTTATAGTTGATGCTGAAACTTGATCTACGTGTCTTCGCTTTGAATTTTTCGAAACATCATTATCAAGACAGTCATCACAGATAAACTTCAAATTTTTAATTACCTTGACTGCAGCCCATGCATCCTTGGTTAACCCTCCACAACGTATGGCATGAAAAACATTACAGCAGAACAAACATGACAGCATCTCATCCTCATCTTGAGCCGCATGATCACACCAAAAACACTTTGACATCTTATTATATTGTAATCAAAGAGTAATAAAATTTATTTTGTTCTAAAAATTGTCAAAACAATAACGAAAACTTATCCAATATCCACACAATCAAAAAAAAGTTCTTAATAAAAAGTTGAAATTGAATATTGTTTTGTGTCAATATTATTTATTATATGCTTTTATGACCTTTAACTGTTTAGCTTATGTATTGATCGTTTAACATTAAATATTAATTGTTGAAAAAACGGAAAAAATTGAAATGTTTGTGCAAGCCGTTACTGTATTTTCAAATTCAACCATTAGTAAATGTTTTATTTTTTTCTTACAAAATTCTTCAAATCACAAACTATTTGCACTGTTTAAAATAATATAAAACATGAAACTTTTCAAAATTAGATATGATAAAATATATTAAAAATTTGATTTCACTTCACGGTAATTAATATAAAAAACAGGAGAAAAATTTATACACGTCTGTTCGCTTTAAAAATATTGATATTGATTTATTGACTGAAAACCCATTAATGAATCTGTACAGCTAAATTAAGCAAAAAAACTCCGAGCGGCAGGTATATCCGCTAGAAATAGGTAGATTTCGATATCAGACAGTTATGTGTGCCAGTAGAATCGGATTTATCAGATTACATTATAAAAAAGTCCGAGCGGCAGGTATATCCGCTAGAAATAGGTAGATTTCGGGATCAGACAGCTATGTGTGCAATTAGAATCGGATTTATCAGATTACTTTATAAAAACACTAATTAAAAACAAAAGTATTAAACAAACTTTAAAAGTAAACATTATTTTATACAGTTTTTGGGCTCTAGGCACTTAACCTGTACCCTGATATGGCCAATTGTCCAACATATTCAGGAGACTGTTTACCGCAACATACTCAGAAAATATTTTTAGCGTAAATGAACAAATGCGACCGTGAGAGTGCCTCTAAATGCCGTTGTACTTCACACAGTTTATTGCAGATAGCCAAAGATCCTTTTATTGCAGAGGTTTTTTAAAAAATGATAGAAATATGTTCAAATAATTAATATTTATAAATTTTGTTTACATATTTTGCCCTAAACGGCCATTATAACGCTTTGTTTTTGACAGTTTCAAGGCTCTAGACTCTTAACCTGTACCCGGATATGGCCAGTTGTCGAATTTATCCAAGAAATTGCTTGCCGCAACACGGTCAGGAAAAATGTTTGGTCTAGGTCGAAAAATGCGACCGTGAGAGTGCCGTTAAATTCCGTTATACCTCATATCGTTATATATATATATATATATATATATATATATATATATATATATATATATATATATATATATATATATATATATATATACATATATATATATAAATATATATATATATATATATATATATATATATATATATATATATATATATATATATATATATATATATATATATATATATATATATATATATATATATATATATATACATATATATATATACATATATATATATATATATATATATATATATATATATATATATATATATATATATATATATATATATATATCTTATATATATAAAAATCACATGTCACGATGTTTGTCCGCGATAAACTCCGCAACAACGTAACCAATCTTAATAAAATTGTGTTCAGTGTATGTATAATGGTCCAACTTGAGAGATAGGATAGTTTTTATTTTGATTGAACGCCTAAATAATTTTTAATTACGAATTAAATGTTAAATATGGATAGTTCATAAGCAAACTTTCAGATGGCGGCGTAAATTAATTAATTTACTGTCAAACCTGCTTTATCGACTTTTTAATCATCCATGTAGGGCCCATATAGACTATCAAATATGTTATTGAGCGATTATTTTGTTCCGGTGTTTGCTGCAATGGCACTGCAAAAGGGGGAAAAGAAACAAAATTCAATAAAATTTATATGGGATTTCATACAAAACACAACTTGAATAATTTTAAAAATTATCTATGAAATATCTCATTTTGCTACAATTAAATAATTTGAATTTCTTTTGGCGCTGCAAAAGGGGGAAAAGAGAATAAATTCAATAAAATTTATATGGGATTTCATTCAAAACACAACTTGAATAATTTTAAAAATTATCGGTTGTAATACCACGAGTCATTGAAATTTTTTCGAAAATTTTTTGATTTTACGAATTAAATTATTTAGCAACACTGCGAATCAAAGTGCACAATAAACCACGAGTCCGAAGGACGAGTGGTTTAAGTAGTGGTTTGATTGAGCAGTGTTGCTTAAAAATAATTTAATGAGTAAAATTGAAAAATTTTAGACAAAAATTTCAATGAAGAGTGGTATTTAATGAGATAATTTTTTTTAATTATAATTTTGTTTAAAAGATAATTATTAGTTTCTAAATAAAATTTTTCTACAAATTATTTAATAATACAAAATTATGTAAAAATGCAAATAATAAAAATGTCCTTTTTCATTCATAAATATTTGCATGTTTGTTTATTTGTCAAAAATAAATTACAAATTTATGCGCCTACTAAGATGAAATTATATTTCATTTTGTTAGAACAATAAATGACAACAAAGAATTCTCATAACGACAAAGCAAAATTATCGACGACAAGAAGAATTGCCGACAGTTAAAACAAAGCCTACTGTTTAAATATCATAGTTTGTATGAATGAAAAATAAAATTTCTGACATCAAAAAAAAATTATCTATGAAATTTCTCATTATACTATAATTAAATAATTTAATTTTCTTTATGAACTATTACTGACAATTACTGACAATATTAAGCATAATATATAAAATGCTTTATTTTCTTCTGTCCGTAAAAGAAATACGAAAATAGGTTAAATTTTTCATACAAGTTTGTATGGGAAATTTTGGCAATTTTCATGTTTGAGCGACTTAAGAATAATATTTTATATATTACGCTTAATATATACTCGATAGGATAGTTTTTATCTCAATTTAAAGTTTTAATATATTTTAATTGCGAATTGAATGTTAAATTTATTTCGTAAACACATTTAACGTAAGTGACAAAACTTCATCATGGACTTTTTAAATCATCAGCGTAGGCCCCGAAAAAACTGTTGGTTTCAACTTTTTGTTATAATGATACAGTTTTGAATTTTAACGCATTGCTCTTTCTATTTTGTGAATTATTTTTTTTTTAATTGTGTTGTGTATCATTTAATTATTATTATTTTTAACTTCAAAATAATAAGTTTTTTACAAGAATAAATTAAAATTGTGTAAGTACTAATAAATTTGTTTAAAAATAATAATTTTATTTAAAATAATAATTGCCGTGGCCCATTATCGATGAAATTGAATCTGCAAATTGACTCAAAAATTTCAATTTACTCTGCTATCGCATTTGAATAAATTTTGCCAGATTGTGGTGTTGAAATTCATGTAATATTTGTTTTTCAATATTTGTTTTTTCGTAATTTAATTTTTGTAGAAGAAGATAAAGCAAAACAAAAAATAATATTTCTGCGAAAAACGACTAAATTTCAATTTCATCGGCATTTTTGAGAAATGAGTCACGGCAAATAATACAGAAAAAATCTACTTTACCGAACGTCGTAAAAACATTAAAATTCATTAGAAATCATTAGAATTTTGACAACACGACTTTAAAGTTTATTAATTTTAATGATTTCTCTATGAATACCCAAAATTACGGTTAGTAGTAAATACGTCTAGATAACGTAATGGCCAATAACATGAGCTATCAACCAAAAAGTTTCGAGTACGAATCAAGTCACGTCGTTCCGTTTATTTTGCTTTTTTGGTTTTTATTTATATTTTAGATTCAAAATCACGAAGGTGGAAAATTTCAAATTTGGTTTGACAAAAAACAGTAAATGCTATAATGATGATAACTAATTTGTATTGTCACTAAATCTGTATTAAAACAATAGTTTGTTAGGGTATTGCACATAATTTATTACTTCTTTTCTAATATTACGCCGATTAAAATCATTATTTCATGGACAGTCATTATTTCATGGACGTTTTTGAAAGGTTAATAAATTGTCCAAAAAGGCATAAAAACTATTTTGAGCCTTTAACGTTTAGCTATTTTGAGCCTTTAACGTTTAGATACAGTTTGAGCCCCAAAAATATTACAGTGCATGCACAATGAAATTACTTTTACCAAGTTTGTATGAAAATTTATTTTGAGGAAAAAAAATTTATTTTTGAAATATATTTTTCTCAATGAAAAAGTTTAAAATTTCTTAACTTTTTCCTCATGATCAATAAAGAATGAAGCTAGCTACAGTTTAAAGCATTGTACTGATATTAAAAAATAATAATAAAAAGTTGATACTATCAGATTCTCCATTGATACCATCAGATTCTTCAATACCATTCAAAAGACTTCAATTTCCTATTCGTTTGGCTTTCGCCATGACCATAAATAAGTCTCAAGGACAAACAATTTCCATTTGTGGCTTGGACTTGGCAAATCCATGTTTCTCCCATGGGCAACTATATGTTGCATGCTCACGTGTGGGTAAATCAGCAAATCTTATTGTATTAGCAAAAAACAGGTTAACTAAAAATATTGTACACCGATTAGCACTGATTTAAATTAAAATTACAAATTTTTACTAGAAGACCCACTCGGTGAACTTCGTACCACCTACAATATATTTGTAGATAACATTTGTCAGCGATTATCAATTCTGATCGACATTCTACCTCCAATTCATTGAGATCAATAATAGTGGCTGTATTGTATAAGTTGAATTTTTTGGCTATTAAACGAAACTATTCGGGAATACAATTTTTTTCAATTACTTCGGTCTGAAAGACATAAGTATGACATTCTCGAGCCATAAGTGAAATTCCTACCCCCACTTTTTAGGGCATTTCTCAACGTTTCAGGTCAAAACGATTTTAAAACAGCAAAAAAAATGTATATCTGTCTGCTGGTCGGTCGTCCGTCACCACCTACGAAATTTAGAAAACCGCTGAAAGGATTTCAAAAATTTTTATTTCTAAAAACAGGTACACTCAATTAAAATAGCCGTCAGGACGATATGTTCGATAACTGTACCAGAAGTGTGTCAAAAAATCGTCAAGAGTGTCAAAACAAGGAAATATTCATAATTTTTGCTTAAAAACGGTAGTTTTAGGTGATAATGAGTAGTAACCTTGAGTTTAAAGAAATCTTGATAGTCGGGATTCGTATGTGAGATCAAAAAGTAGATTATTTCATTATAAGTTTGTCAAAAAAATATTGTCAGTGTGTCAAAAGAATGTTTCGTTTAATTTTTACCCAATTTTTGGGAAAAAAATAAAATTAATTATTTGTATGTCATGAAATGTGATTGAACATGCAATTTGAATTTGTGAATTTTAAATTTTTTCAATATTTTTGGAAAAGTTTCAATTTTTGATTTTGTAAGAATTTCCGGAATGTTTTTAGAATTTTGGAAAAGTTTAAATTTTTGTTTTTATTATAATTTTTGGAATTTTGAAAAAAGTTTGTACTTTTAATTTTGTTAATATTTTTATAATTTTGAAAACAAATTGAATTTTTGAATTTATGAATTTTGAATTTTATAAATATTTTTAGAATTTTGAAAAAAGCTTCAATTTTTGATTTTGTAAGAATTTTTGGAATATTTTTAGAATTTGAAGAAGTTTGAATTTTTGATTTTTTTATAATTTTTGAAATTTTGTAAAAAGTTTCAAATTTTGATATTGTTATAATTTTTGCAATATTTTCAGGGGCATATACGATAAAACTTGAAGATTTTCCAACCCTCGAACACGCAACATATAATTGACGATGCGAAAAGCACATTGTTTGGCCTTGTGACTTATTAATAGTGCGAATGCTAATCGAATTGGAAATTCGACAACAAGCTTAAAAATTTCTCCAAAACTCTTTACCAATCACTTTCAAATTTTGACATGCCGTTCGATTCTCAATCTATCTAGATTGATCAGCTAGAATGCTAATGCTCTCTGTTATTCATATTTCTCAAACGGAAAAATTAAAAAATACGCTTTCTATTCTTATTCCGACTCTTTGAAATTATTTTTTCTAATTCAACAAAATGTACGCGCACAAACTTTTTTATAGGCGTAGCAAAGCACGCCGGGTCCCGCTAGTATATATATATATATATATATATATATATATATATATATATATATATATATATATATATATATATATATATATATAATATATATATATATATATATATATATATATATATATATATATATATATATATATATATATATATATATATATATATATATATATATATATATATATATATATATATATATATATATATATATATATATAATTTTTTTTTTTGTATTTCCGTCTCCGCTTTACATATATAGTCGTTTGGCATCAAAATTTTTCCGAAATTCCGAGATGACGGACATTGCAATAGGTAGATTTTTATAGGAAATCTACCTAAAAGCATTGACTGCAAAACGCTGGTAGGAAATCTACATGGAGATAGCACAATCACGAACCAATAACATTGTACAACTGTTTTATTAGGACAATTTTTAAAAGGAAACTATAGCAGATGATAAATAAAAATTTAATATAGGAAATCACATTGGATAATATTACACAACCGTTTAAGGACAGTCTTTGTTTTACGAAAACTAGAAAACTAGTGCAGATGGCAACTACGGTTTGAGTTTAAAAAAGTCCGAGCGGCAGGTATATCCGCTAGAAATAGGTAGATTTCGGGATCAGTTAGTTATGTGTGCAATTAGAATCGGATTTATCAGATTACTTTATAAAAAACACTTATTAAAAACAGAAGTATTAAACAAACTTTTAAATAAACATTATTTTATACAGTTTTTGGGCTCTAGGCACTTAACCTGTACCCCGATATGGCCAATTGTCAAACATATTCAGGAAACTGATTTCCGTAACATACCCAGAAAATATTTTTAGCGTAAGTGGAAAAATGCGACCGTGAGAGTGCCTCTAAATGCCGTTTTACTTCACACAGTTTATTGCAGATAACTAAAGAACCTTTTATTGCAGATGTCTGACTTTTTAAAAACTCATAGAAATATGTTCAAATAATTAATATTTATAAATTTTTTTTACATATTTTGCCACAAACGGCTGTTATAACGCTTTGTTTTTGACAGTTTCAAGGCTCTAGACTCTTAACCTGTACCCGGATATAGCCAGTTGTCGAATTTATCCAAGAGACTGTTTGCCGCAACACGGTCAGAAAAAATTTTTGGTCTAGGTCGAAAAATGCGACCGTGAGAGTGCTGATAAATTCCGTTATACCTCATATCGTTATATATATATATATATATATATATATATATATATATATATATATATATATATATATATATATATATATATATATATATATATATATATATATATATATATATATATATATATATATATATATATATATATATATGTATATATATATATATATATATATATATATATATATATATATATATATATATATATATATATATATATATATATATATATGTATATATATATATATATATATATATATATATATATATATATATATATATATATATATATATATATATATATATATATATATATATATATATATATAATTTTTTTTTTTTTTTTGTTTTTTTTGTTTGGCATCAAAATTTTTCCGAATTTCCGAGATGACGGACATTGCAATAGGTAGATTTTTGTATGAAATCTACCTAAAAAAATAATTATGAAAGTTAATGAAAGTTAAGTTAATTATGAAAGTTAATGCTAATGCAAATTTTATGTATATGAGAAAATAGTGAATCCATAATTCAGGGAATTATACAACCGCTTCGTTGATCACCAGGCTACATCGTTACATATTTTCTCGAAAATTTAAATGGAGAGGTTTTTGAGTAGTTTGCTGATTGTATCATCTTTTCAGTAAATTATGTTGATATATGACTTTCCGGCAACGTATTGATGTTTTGTGTTAGATGTGTATTAACTTTCTAAATAGAGGTATAAAATATAAGTACTTTAAAGAGATTTCAACCCCTCCATATTTTAACTGTGAGATTTGTGAAATATTGTTTTATTGTATTTTTACTTCGGTCTGAAAGACCTAAGTATTACATTCATGAGCCAAAGTGAAATTCTTACCCCCACTTTTTTTGGCACTTCTCGACGTTTTAGGACCTACTGATTCTAAAAAAGCAAAAAAAAATGTATGTCTGTCTGCCGGCCGGCCGTCATTGTCTACGCTGCAGGGAAAACCGCTGGAGGGATTTCAAAATTTTTTTTTCTAAAAATAGGTATACTCAAGGGACAGGTTCGAAAGGACGCTGTGTTCGATAACTGTACCGGAAGTGTGTCAAAAAAATCATTGTGTGTCAAAAATAGCAAATTTTCATATTTTTGGCTTAAAAAACGTTCATTTTAAGTGATTACGAGTAGGAACATTGAATTTGGAGAAATCTTGATGGTCGGGATTGGTATGTGAGATCAAAAACTAGATTATTGCATTATAAGTTTGTCAAAAAAAAGTTGTCAAGTATGTCAAAAGAAAGATTTTTATTTATTTTTTTACCTAATTTTTTGGAAAAAAAAATAAAATTAATTGTTTGGTATGTGAGATCAAAAACTAGATTATTGCATTATAAGTTTGTCAAAAAAAAGTTGTCAAGTGTGTCAAAAGAAAGATTTTTATTTAGTTTTTTTACCTAATTTTTTGGAAAAAAAATAAAATTAATTGTTTGTTTGAAATGAAGTTTTATTATTATTATTGAGAATTATGGCATTATAAGTTTGTCAAAAAAATGTTGTCAAGTGTGTCAAAAGATTTTTATTTAGTTTTGTACCTAATTTTTTGCAAAAAAAATAAAATTGTTTGTTTGAAATGAAATTTTATTATTATTATTGAGAATTATGGCATTATAAGTTTGTCAAAAAATGTTGTCAAGTGTGTCAAAAGAAAGGTTTTTATTTATTTTTTACCCAATTTTTGTAGAAAAAAATAAAATTAATAGTTCGTATGACATGATATTTTATTATTATTATAGAGAATTATGGCATTATAAGTTTGTCAAAAAATAATGTCAAGTGTGTCAAAAAATGATTTCATTTAATTTTTTAGCCAATTTTTTGAGAAAAAAATGTAGCTGTTTTGATGACGTAAATGTAATTGAAAATGAAATTGGACATGGAAATTTTTGAATTTGTTATAGTTTTTGAAATATTTTTGGAATTCTGAAAAAGTTTGTATTTTTGATTTTGTAATAATTTTTGCAATATTTTTAGAATTTCGGCAAAAGTTTTAATGTTTGATTTTTTAAGAGTTTTTGAAATATTTTTAGAATTTTGAAAGATTTTTAATTTTTGATTTTATTATAATATTTGGAATTTTGAAAAAAGTTTCAACTTTTGATTTTGTAATAATTTTTGCAATATTTTTAGAATTTTGGAAAAAGTTTGAATTTTTAAGAATTTTTGAAACATTATTGGAATTTAGAAAATATTTAAATATTTGATTTTATTCTAATATTTGGAATATTTTTGGAATTTTAAAAAAGTTTGATTTTATTTAATTTGACAATATTTTTGGAATTTTGATTATAATTTTCCGGCAACGTATTGATGTTTCGTGTTAGTTTTGTAATAAATTTTTAAACAGTGATAAAAAATACTTGTACTTTAACAAAGAGTTATGTTTGATATACATCGCTGCCCAAAACTAAAAACTATGTCCTCATAAAAGTTTTTTGCTGAAAACTATATCAAAATCCTTAACCCAGACCGAAGTCTTGACATCTCAGAGCTGTGAGATTTCAGCCCCTCCATATTTTTTGTTTTATATTTGTTTTATATCCCATACTATGTAAGTATTTTTTGTAAACGATCAGAGTTTACTCAAATTTCTTTTGGTTCGGAAATAAAAAAAACGGAAACTATCAGATGGCAATAAAAAGAAATAAAGATATTTTATTTTCTACGCATAATATTATATTTTTGTCATTTTTTCTTTAGATTTTAAAATAATAAAACCATTGTTGTTCATTTTTTAATATTAATCATGAAAGTATTTTAATTGGATTTATTTTTTTGATTGTTAAATAATTTATGTAATTATTAAATGTTAAAAGTTTCTGTACTAATGATATTAGTAATAAAATAGTTAAAAGAAATTAATTGTGAAATATGTGTAACCAAATAACAGTGAAACAGTGAATGGTTTTATAAAAATTGGAATATTAGTATTTTGGTTTATTACTTCGGTCTGAAAGACGTTAGTATTACATTCATGAGCTAAAATTGAAATTCTTACCCAACTTTTTTTGGCATTTCTGATTCTAGCTGATTCTAAATAAGCAAAAAAAAATGTATGTATGTCTGTCGGCCGTCCGTCACAACCGACGAAATCTAGAAAACCGCTTGACGGATTTCAAAAATTTTTTTTTCTAAAAATAGTTTTACTGATTGAAAAAAGCTTAAAGGACGATGTGTTCGATAACTGTACCGGAAATGTGTCAAAAAATCGTCAAGTGTGTCAAAACAAGGAATATTTTTTGCTTAAAAAACTTTCATTTTAAGTGATTACGAGTAGGAACATTGAATTTGGAGAAATCTTGATGGTCGGTATTGGTAATTCGTATGTGAGACCAAAATCTCGATTATTTCATTATAAATTTGTCAAAAAAAATGTGTCAAGTGTGTCAAAAGAAAGATTTTTATTTATTTTTTTACCTAATTTGTTGGAAAAACATAAAATTAATTTTTTGTTTGACATGAAATTTATTATTATTATTGAGAATTGTTGCATTATAAGTTTGTCAAAAAAATGTTGTCAAGTGTGTCAAAAGAAAGATTTTTATTAATTTTTTATCCAATTTTTTGAAAAAAATAAAATTAATTAAAATTTGTTTGATATGAAATTTTATTATTATTATTGAGAATTATGCCATTATACGTTTGTCAAAAAAATGTTGTCAAGTGTGTCAAAAGAAAGATTTTTATTTATTTTTTTACCCAATTTTTTGGAAAAATAAAATTAATTATTTGTACGACATGAAATTTTATTATTATTATTGAGGATTATAAGCTAGTCAAAAAAATAATGTCAAGTGTGTCAAAAGAATGATTTTCATTTATGTTTTTAGAAAAAAATTAAATTAGTTATTAGTATGGAATAAAATGTATAATAAACATGAAATTATTATTTTTAAGAATTTTATTGCATTATAAGTTTGTCAAAAAAATATTGTCAAGTGGGTCAAAAAAATGATATCATTTATTTTTTTAGATAATTCCTTGGAAAAAAAAATTTAACTGTTTGTTTAAATTTTAAATTTTAGATTTTATTATAATTTTTATAATTTTGGAAAAAATTCGATTTTTGATATTGTTATAATTTTTGCAATATTTTTAGAATTTCGGAAAAAGTTTGAATTTTTAAGAATTTAGAAAAAGTTTAAATTTTTGATTTTATTCTGATTTTTGGAATATTTTTAGAATTTTGAAAACAAATTTTTTAATTTTATATATATTTTTAGAATTTTGAAAAAGTTTCAATTTTTGATTTTGTAAGAATTTTTGCAATATTTTTAGAATTTTGAAAAATTTTAAATTTTTGATTTTATTATAATTTTGGAAAAAGTTACAATTTTTGATTTTGTTATAATTTATGCGATAGTTTTAGAGTTATTGAAAAAAGTTTTAATCTTTGATTTTGTAATAATTTTTGAAATATTTTTGGAATTTTGTTTGAAAAAAGTTTGAATTTTTGATTTTATTTAATTTTTACAATATTTTTGGAATTTTGAAAGATATATAAATTTGTGATTTTGAAATATTTTCTCGAAACGCTAAATGGAGAGGTTTTGAGTAGTTGCATAATCTGTAATAAATAGTATAATTATGTTAATTTATGATCTGTTATAGTTTTCCGACAACGATGTTTCTTGTTAGTTTTGTAATACGTATCTAAACAGAGATAAAAAACACATATACTTTACTACAATAATTAATTAAAAAACGTTTTCTCCTTTTTTATTTTCACCAACGAAAATTGTATTTAAACATTACAAAAATATCACTAGTTTTTCAATATTTAAAATACAAAATTATTTTATATGCATTTCAAGAGAAACTATCTCCCATCTTCAGCAATGCAAAACAAAGTAAAGTTAAAAGAAAATCGAAAAATGACAAAACTTTTTCAAGGAAAACTTAACGAAAATAGTAATACAAAATTTAAAAGAAAACTAAACTTAGAAATTATACAATTGAAAATAAATTGGAAGTAATATTTCCCCGATCAAAATTTAAACATTTATCAAGATTTTTAGAAATAAAATAGCTTTCAAATGCATCCAAATTGGAAGCTCTATTAACTTCTTTAATTAATTTAACATTTGCCAAAGAAACTCCCAAATGACATTCTGTCAAGGCATGATGTGCAATGCATGATTTTTCTGGCCGGTTAAATCTAATATGGCTCTTAAGTTCTTTAAATCTTGTTTTTACACTTCTTTTTGTTTGGCCAATATAAATTTTAGAGCAATCACTACATTTGTATTCATAGATTCCTGATTTTTCTAATTCATCAATTTTGTCTTTTGTGCTCCCTAAAATATTTTTTAATTTCTTTTGGTTGCCGAGTACTGGGAAGAAATTGTGTTTTTTACAAACAGATTTTAACTTATGTAATAAGATTTTAACTTATGTAATAATAATTACTTAAAAGTTATGTTTGATATGCATTGATGCCCAAAACTAAAAATCTCATAAAAGTTTTTTGCCGAAAACTATATCAAAATCCTTAACTCAGACCGAAGTCTTGATATCTCAGAGCTGTGAGATTTCAGCCCCTTCATAATTTAAATCGAGTCTCTTGAGTTATTATTTAAAAGTTTTTTTTATTTTCAACATAGAATTTCCTCCATCATTTAAACTTTTATACATTTTTCAAAAATTGATTTATAAAATTAAATGCAAATGCACAGTAAAAGTTCTTGCCGTTCTTAACCGAAAGTTCTTAACAATCGCAATTCGCTTGAAATTACAATTCTACAGTCTATTTAATTAATTGAAGCTTTATTTTATCTTAAATTACTTATCAGTCGATAGAACTTGAAATAAAGTTGTGCTGTTCTTTTGAAATATTTGTGTTTTATTCTAAATGATCTTGTTAAAGAGCTAGAAACTGTATGTATTGAGTGATATTATGGTTATTTCATACGTTTTTTTTACAAAATTTTAATTTAAAATTCTTTTAAATAAAAAAAATTTTAAACCAATTTTTTTAAGCCCCGTTTTGGTTTAAGGCCCCAATTTTTTACCATAAAAAGTTTTAAACCAATTTTTTTTAACCCCATTTTGGATTAAAAATCGCTATTTTCAGTAAAAAGATTTTAATCCAAAAATTTTTCTTAGCCCCATTTTGGTTTAAAAATCGCTATTTTTCATAAAAAATTTTAAAGCAAATTTTTGTTTAATCCCGTTTTGGTTTAAAACCCGGCATTTTTAATTGACAAAATTTTTTTCAAAATTTTAATCCAAAATGATTTTTAACCCCATTTAGGGTTAAAATACATAAACAAAAAAAGTAATCTTATCTTGGTTTAAAAATTTAAACCACATTGGTTTAGGATTTATATGTAAACCAAAATGGTTTAAAATTTTTTTGCCGTGTAGGTATGACCCTTGACCATTACCTCTATTATAACGACCACATTAAAATACAACTTGAAAAAGCACGAACGGCTTTTATGCTTCTTAAAATACTTTTCTTTTACAAAGTATTACTTTAATGACTTTCCAAAGATTTTTGCTTGTGCCAACGTTTTATTGTTTTTAATTTTTTTTTTTTTTTTAATAAGAAGTGTTGTGTAGTAGGAATTACAAAATGTGTCACAACAACACATAGATACCTTTTAAGACGTAGGTCCCACAACAACATGCGTCTTGAGGTATAGGTGGACGCTTTTTTTAAATTTTTGTGGATTGAAGGCATTCGAGACTATTGATTCAGGCAAAGCATTTCATGTGTACGATGTACGCACAAAGAAACCCCTTTGCATTCTATTAGTATGACAGTGAGTAATCTCGACAGTTTGACCGCCCGCACAAACCGATTGACGAGTAAAACGGGGAAAAACATATGTCTGAGGCATTATGGACCTGATTTCATCCGAGCACTGCTGGTGACGATATTTATAAAAAACAACGAGATCAGCAACAGTGCGACGATGTTGCAGGGAATCAAGATCTAATCTTAAATCTCGATCACCAACAATTCGTATAGCTCGCTTTTGAACAGAGTCCAAAAGAGCCAGGATAGTAACAGATGCAGCGCCCCAAACTTGACAACAATACTCCATACAGGGACGAATATAGGACTTATAAATGTGGAGTAATTGATGCGAAGTAAAATATTTTTTACATCTATTGAGGAGGCCGAGTTTTCTTGACGCGCTCTTTGCCATGGCCATTATATGATCGTTCCAGAGTAAGTCATTGGATATTGTGACTCCCAATAAACGAATGCTTTCACATTCGTCTATTTGGTCGTCACACATATTAATTGAAATATTGTTGGGAAGCTCGGTCTTTGATCTGGAAAGAATCAATAGCTGTGTTTTGGTGGAATTAAAATTGACCAAATTTTTTTCAACCCAATCGGCGACTTTTTTTAGGTCCTCGTTTACATTTATGGCAGCGTCTTGAAGGAATTGAGGGAATCTCGGAGCTGAGCTTATTAGTTAGCTAGTAGTTGAGTAACACTGCGACTCAGAGATATAGTGTGCTTAACAATGATGTTGTTATACTGCAGATGACGTCGATGTCACCAACGAATGTGTAGTGTGGCAAAAGCCGAGCCCCTTAACATAGTTAATTAGCTGGATTGGACTAATGTTTCGTGGTAGAAAAAGTGCTAGGGTCCCTTGACCGAGCTCAATGGATTTAGGCCATGCAAGTTCAGAGTAATTGGCGATAATGTATAGCATTGTTTTTCCCTCGGAGCTGCAGAATCTGCATCTTTCGGAAGCAGCTATATCGGTATATTATCGATATATCGATAATATCGATGAAACCCATATATCGATATTATCGATTAATCGATGTATCGATAATATCGATATACTGATGTATCGATTTATATATATATTTATAGATCGATATATCGACATATCGATATATCAAAAATATCGATATATCGATAATAACGATATATCGATATATCGATATTATCAATATGTTCGATAATATCGAATATGCCGATAAAACCGAAAAGATCGATAAAATCGATATATCGATATATCGATATATTGATAAATAAATATTTCGATATTGTATATATATCGATAAATCAACATATCAATATTATCGATATGTTATCATGCCAATATCGTTATGCGATAGATGGATAACTACCGATATAATAAATAAAATAAACGATAAATCTACTCTTCCGCACATATGAGCGCTAAATATTTTCTATGCCTGGCACACACGCCACCTGAATGTGAGATTTCTAGTTAAATCTATCCTAAACAGATTATTTTTATAGTACTAGACAAAATAGTAATTTAAATAACTTACCATTTAGTAAAAACAACTTAAACACAATCCAAAATCATCTGAATTTCAAGAAAAAACGATAATTTTGGGTTTTCAAAAAAACCAGCTGCCAAAATATTTACAAAGCTGTACGTGGATGATTATGTTCTTTAAAATTTCGAAATGGTCTATAGCCGGATTGCTATGTTTATATTTTAAAAATTTATTTATAATATAATTCTATTTATTTAAACTATTTGTTTGAGTTTGTCAAGATTTTGTGACACTTTACATGTTTCATCGACGAAACAAAATGAAATATTGAAATTGCCTACTATCTGACCTGGACTCTTCAAGTTCAAACAGCTATGACCATATTTCTGGAAAACTTCTTAAATATTTTAAAAATGAAATTGTTCCATCTCTGACCAAAAACAATAACGAAATGCTTGTCACTGAGATATTTCCGTACCCTCTTAAAATCATACGTATCACTTCCGTTTATAAATCCGGAGATAAAAGTGATGTGAACAATTTTAGACCAAGTTTAATTTTACCAACTATCTGAAATATTCATGAACGCATTATTCTTTAAAGATTGCAACAATATTTTGACCAAAACTTTTTACTGCATCACAATCAGTTTGGATTTAAAGACAATAGTAGTATATTGTATGTCGGCTACCTTAAATTTTCTTAAACATGTCTATGATAGTATGGAAACTAGAAATAAGATTGGTCTTCTATTCATTGATTTCATGAAAGCCTTCGACTGCATGGACTTCGATATTTTATTCCCTAAACTTGAAAAACTTGGCGTATGTGGCATACCGCTTAGATTACTAAAAAGCTATCTAGCCAGTTCTGAGACGGATATTATTCTTGATATGCATTAATGACATCTTTGAACTGCCATTGGAAGGTCAACTACAACTATTTGTCGATGATGCTGCAGAAACATACAATGCATTATCGTTTGAGGAGCTCAGACATAAAGTGGAAAGAGGCCTCCAAACTCTTCAAACACATTTTATAAATAATAAACTGAAATTATGTTTTAAAAAGTCTAGTTTTATAGTCCTTCAATCCAAAGACTCTGAGGTATGTGACTTTCACAATATCAATGTCAATAACGAAAAAATTGCCAAAGTTGAGGAAGCAATATACTTGGGTCTCAGAATAAATTCAAGATTGAGTTGGAACGCGCAAGTAAATCACATTAAGAGTAAAACAACCCCATTTATTGGAGTAATAAAACTGGTAGGTCAGTTTTTAAAGAAGCAAACTGCATTAAAAATATATTTTTCACATATTCTGTCTCATCTCATTTATTTGACACCTATTTGGGGTGGAACCACTCGTGAAAACATAAAAGACCTCCAAACCATACAAAATCGAGCTCTAAAAGCAATCTACGGTCTTCCAACTCTTACTCCTAGCAACACCTTGTACACGGCTAAAATTCTCCCGATATCTAAGTTAATTGATTTTGAGTCCTATCTTACAATTTATAAAATCCGACATGGGCTTACCAAGTTTAACGGCCAATTTGTATTGAACTGCAGTGTTACTGACAGATTAACAAGAACATCACAAGATTATCGTTTACCAAACTATAATCTATCAAAATTGCAAGATAACATTTTTTACGAAGGGTTAAAAAAATTGAATGATCTACCACTGAATATAAAAAATGAAAAAATTGGTTCCTTCAAAACATATATAAAAACAAAATTGGATCAAGAATATGTAACATAATACAATAGTTCTCACTAATACTCAAGTAATAAACTTGCACTGAACTGCAACATCACTGCTAAACTAAAACGAATATCATATGATCAGTTGCTAATCCTGTGTTATGTATACAACGCCACTTTTCCACATCAATGCAAAAAATACAAAAATCTGTCATTTAACAATACACCAAACATTAAACGAAACAAATGAAAATTACATAAATGCAAAATAAAACATCTGGTAATAAGAAAATACTGTCTATTCCGCTTAATCGGCACACATCGGGACTAGTGCAATTTGTCCCGGTTAAGCAGCTGGCCCAATTATTCGAAGTTCCACAAAAAGTAATTTCTAAAAGTAAAAGGATTAGTTATTTTTAATGTATTTTATTTCATAAATTGCACAAAATTGAAAAAAAATCTCAAAACCAAATTATATAAAATGGATGTATGTACCATGTACATTAATATTAATAATTACATATTAATATATGTATACATATACAAAATAAATATGTAATATGTATGTACATATATGTAATACATTCTGTTAGAAAAATGAGGTTTAAACTTTAATTAAATTTTTTGAAGAAATTCGTCCAAAGAGGTTTGCCTTGTAGCTGAACAAAACCAGAGCACAAATTAAATGCTGACAAGGGAATCCCGTCATTTCCGAATTGCATAAAATAACGCTGTAATCTGTCAACACATTGTTTTGTCTCAGGGTTAGTTACGACCACAGGTTCTTCATCATCACTGTCATCGGATTCCACCAATGTTTGATATTTTGATTTGATTGTTGCTACAATTACGTCCTCACAATCCTCATTCTCATTATGACGCAGTAAATTGTCGTCAATTGACGAAAATTCAATATCAATACCTGGTGAAATTTTATTTAATTCGTCGCTGTGCTCTGCAATCTCCATAGATTTTAAGCCGCAATAACCAAAACAATTTTGTAATGTGCTGGTTTTTATTGCTCGCCAACTGTCAGCTACAAACTGTATTACCTGTAAAATAGTTATTTTGCTACTGATTTCCCTCGCTGTTGACGTACATGTGTGTACATTTTCATGATGGATTGCAATATGTAATCGAACCGACGAAAAAAATCATTCTTTTTCTTCTCTTCTTTTTTATTTTTATTATTTTTGTTTTATTTTTTAATTTTTTTATTTGTTTACTATGATTAGTAAATTGTTTTGTATTATCTGTCCCGATTAAATGAAATATTGTCCCGAAAAAGCGAAGTAAATTTGTGTTATTTGCTTGGTTTTGTTTCCGTTCTTTAGGATTTGTCCCAATTAAACGGCTGTCCCGATTAACCGGTGTCCCAATTAGCGGAATCGACTGTATAATAAAAATGGTAAAAGGTTTAATTTAAAGGCGCCAAAATTATTGTTTTCAAAAACAATTTTATGATTAGACGGTGCCTTCCTTAAACATTTTATTATATTTTCTTCAATCCCATAGTATAAAACAATAAACAATAATATTATATAAACAAATTTGTTAATCCTATTTTCATTAATAATTTTAAGTTTTTAAATATAAGAAAAAGGACAGTTAATTTTTAGATTTCAGAAGAGTAAGAAGAATTTTTAACCATCAAAGTTTTTAGTCTTAAAAATAAATAAGTCGATTCCGTTGTTTTAATATAAAAAATAAAATTTTATAACATATTGTGACGATTATGGAAGACGATAGAACACAACAACAATAGAAAATCTTCAAGAAAATTCTCGTTAGAGAATTATCTTCGAGAAAATTCTTCTAAAAGAAATGTAAAAATCAATAAAACCAAATCAACGTAACCAAAGTAAACATTTGGAAGTATTTGTTTTATCGAATAAGGATTGGTTAACGAAATAAAAATTGGTAAGTAAAACAATTGAAAAGAATAGATTTCACACCTAGGTGTCAATATTTGAAGATCGTCTTATTGTTGAAATAAAGGAAGGAACAAAAAAAAAGGGGGTTTGTTCATCTAGAACATTACAGCAGCATCGAGGCTATTTCATGTGGTATATATAAAAGGTGTTGTCCGAGGATACAACCAATATAAAATTGTTAGCGATACGAGTAGTATAAAATTGCTGGCGATACAAAAAGTATAAAAATTTAGCAGTGATAAAGGCGAAGTAAAAATTAACAGTGTTATAAGTAGAAAGTTATTGTAAGTGATATTGTGAACAAGTATAAAGGAATTATAAGTGGTGAAATATTGTTAGTACAAGAAGAACTAAAAGGGGAATAGTAATAGGAGAAATATTTTTATTGTAAAATCTTGAACGAATAAAATTATAACGTTTAGAAAATCCATTGTGTTTTAAATTTCCTGATTTATTGATCGAACTAAATAATTGTAACTCGGCTAAGAAACGTTACAACTGGTGTCAGAAGTGAAATTGGGAAATAAGATGGATTTGAATGGATTAAAAGTTCAAGATCTGAGGACCGAATTGGAGAAAAGGAATCTTTCAACAACGGGAACCAAGAATGAGTTGAAAGAACGATTAATAAAAGCTATGGAAGCAGCTGGATTGGATCCAGAAAAATATCGTTTTGGGCAAAAAGAAGCAGATGAAAATCCAGATGCAGGAAATAGTGAAGATAAAGATGGTGCTGTTGAAGCAACGACGCAAGTCGTACCAGCAAACAACGACTTTGCACAGTTAATGGCTTTGATGGAGCAAATGAGTTTCAACATGAGAGCAGATGTAAAGGCAAACATGGAGGTTATGAACAAAAAGTTAGATTTGCAAAGTAACAGCATGAGTAATGAAATGAAAAAGTTAGCTGTCAACATCAATCAACAGTCTGCAAACATCGATCAACAATTAGCTGCAAGTCGAGAAGAAATAAAGCAACGGTCTGCAAACATCGCTTCAAGTCGAGAAGAAATTAGCTTGGTTAAAACACACATCGACGAGAAACTTCTACAGATGGCAGCGAATCTACGCATCGAACTAGAGAAAATTGTGGATGAAAAAGTCGAGAAAGTGCAAAAAGAAGTTGAAGTTCTGGAACATAAAGTACAATCGAAAGTAGATGACTTTAAAGCTGAAGTAGAAAGAAGGCTTAAAGATGTTGAAATTAATGGTAAAACAATTCACACGGTTCAACAAACACAAAGCATGAAGTTAAAACCGCCCACATACGATGGTACATCATCATTTGGAATTTTCAAATTCCAATTTGAAACAGCAGCTGATCAGAACAGCTGGAACGAAACAGATCGTGTGGCAGCTTTAATAATGGCACTGAAGGGTGAAGCAGCAGACACAATACAAGCAGTTCCAGAACAAGATCGAAGGAGCTACAATGAGATCATGAAAGCTTTAGATCGCAAGTATGGTAGTGACCACAAGCGGGAGATATACAGACTTGAGTTGAAGGGTCGCTATCAGCGAATTGGAGAAAGTCTGCAAGAGTTTTTGTCTGCGATCAAACGTCTGGTACATATGGCACATGGAAATACATCACCAGACTATATGGAAAGAATGAAGATAGATGCATTCATCGACGGCATAAAAGATCCAGAGACGCGAAAGTCAGCTGTGATGACGCCTAAAGCTACATTTGCTGAAACAATAGCTTGTGCATTGACTAGTAAGACGGCACAAGCAATTGTCAAACCAACAATCAAAGTACGCCGTGTTGAAATGGAAGAAAAGGATAGTTTTAGGCCCCAAAGAAGATCCCGAGAATTCAACGGTAGAATAAGATGTTGGGTATGTGACAAACTTGGTCACATATCGCGAGAATGCAGAGAGGTCAGACGAAAACGGGGAAGACCAACATCACCAATGAGACGGAGATCATCTGAAGAAGAAGCTCAAACGAGAGAGGTCGAAACAGTTAAACTGGAACGAGTCAGCTTTGAGGGGCGTAAGCTGGCTCCCACAACCGAATGCCCCATAATCTCCATCCCTATTTCAAGAATCGCAAGGAATGGTGACAGTCTAACGATTGGAGCTGAAATTGATGACAACAACTGTACCATTACACTAGATACTGGAGCAACTCGCACAATAGTTCGTACAGATTTACTAAAAGGGGAATTACAACCAGCAGAAAAATATCGAATACAAACAGCAACAGGGGAAAGTGCAACTATCAGGGGAAGCAAAATTGCTGATATAAAAATAGGAAATACGCACTTTCAGCATGAAGTTCTAGTGGCAGACATCGTTGATGAAGTAATTTTGGGCATGGACTTCATGAGGCCGAATGGATTTGTAATAGACGCTGGAAATGGAGTACTCAAGTATGGTAACGTAGAGTTGGCTCTTCAGATGAATGGTGCAGAATCAAGCATTAGATTGGAACATCGCGAAAAGCTGTCACCTAATACCGAAACAATCGTCTGGGGAAGTGCACATGGAGATGCAGATGCATTGTCAAGAAGGCCATGCCAGGTGGAATGCAAGCACTGTAATCGGGTGGAGAGTAAGGAAAACATTATTGATGTCAGGCTTCTGCAAGTGCTTCCTAGTGAAGACTGGACGCAGGAAGTGGTAAGGAAGTGTAACGATCTGATATTGTTCATGATCACACAAATTGTTATCTTGAATGATAACACACATTGAACATTGTATTTTTTTTTTATCGTTAACAGACTCTCTAAATTAGACTGGATGGTGAGGTGGGTTCTTTCCACCGTCCAATTTAGAGCTTGAAAGTGCTGCGAATATAAAAGTTAAAACCAGATTTGATGACAAATGATAAAATTAAAATTGAATGTACCTATTTCTCTCAAAACAACACATGACCGAAGCTAAACAATATCACTAAAAGGAAATACATTTGCTTGGGTTCATTAACCACTTACCTTTGATTGATGTTCAGTTAATCGAGTGATCTGGTCTTAATGATCACCCAAACATACCCTCCCATACCAATATTGATTTTTCTGAACGCGGAAAACCCCAGAACTGTAATGGAACTTCGAGTAGCCTAAATCACTTAATAACGCTAGTTATTTAATTCATTTTATCGCTCATTTCGCTTAAAGAATAAAAATTTACCGTTGACCTCAACTTGAAGACACCGAAAAGCTTAGGCTGCGAAAAGTAAAATTTCACCTACAAAAACTATGATCCACTGGTTGAACAAAAACATATGAAAGTAATATATAGAAAAACATTTATTCAAAACAATGTGTTTGTTTATGGTAGTTTATATATGTTTTGATTTATCTAACATCAAAAAAAAATAAGTTCCGTTTATAAGCGTAAGTAAATAAATTATTAAATATATTGTGATCTCTTTGTAATATAAATCTGCGTATCAATATCAAAATAAATAAATAAGTTAGTTAATAAATTAATTAATAAATATATAAATTAATAAATAAGTAAAGATGTGCACATGCTTAACAAAAAAAAATATTATAATTTTAAATAAAAAACCATGGTCGGATTTCCTTAATATTAATACAAATATTCTTTTTCTTTGAATAACTTAACATAAATACAGAATTCCCTAAAACTAGCTTTTAGACAACTTATTAATATTATAAATTTTATTTACACAAAAATCCTTCACTCTGACTTTATTCCTATTTTGAATTTGATTTGCAATATTATGTTTTTTTATCACAGACTGTATAGACTATTTCTCGGCTTTGAATTCATGCGGCTTTTGTTAACGTAACGGTTTGTCAAAAATTATAAAACTTCTCGAATTTTTGCAAAGAAGGTTACCATATTCATGTAAAATAAATTATATTTACACAAAAATCCTTAACTCTGACTCTATTCCTATATTAATTTGATTTGCAATATTATGTTTTTTATTACAAACTGTATAAACTATTTCTTGGCTTTGAATTCATGCGGCTTTTGTTAACGTAACGGTTTATCAAAAATTATAAAACTTCTCGAATTTTTGCAAAGAAGATTACTGTATTCATGTAAAATAAATTATTTTTTTGCCAAGAAGCACCCCGTTTAAAATATTTTTAATTAAATTGTTTCGTTAATTTAATATAAAACTTATCTTTTTAAACTTACAATCTTTTTAAGTTATTTTTGGTGATTATAATTCATTTACGGTCGTCGTGCTTCACGTGGGCTTCTATTTAAAAGAAAATGAAAACACCAATTTAGAGGAAATGAAATCGAAACTAACCAAAAGGATGTTAAATTTTCAATCTATCAGTAATGCTACGTAACGTACCTTGGCAAATTTACAAACACTTTGTTTCAAAATTAATTTTCAATTTCACTTAACAAAATTAAATCACAAACTTTACTTATATAACACAACACGACCAACGTTTAAATAAGACTAATTATTTTATTTAATCTGAGGATGATGGTTATCAATAAATCGTATTTTATATTGAATATAATTAAGTTGAAAAACTCGAATCTACAGTTATGCAAATTTATAAAAAAACAATCATATGGTTTTGTTCAACAAATGGATTTTATATAGTGCGTGCATGTAAAGTTGGTAAAGCAAATCAAAAACACAAATTCAGATTTTGGGGCTTTGTGCAGCCATACAAATGCTACTGGAGCAACTGGAAGATCCTAGCTTAGCACCAATAATAAAGTTTAAGGAAAAGGGAGAAAAACCTACATGGAGTGAGATTGCCGATAAAAGTCAAACATTGAAGGCATATTGGGCACAATGGGACAGCCTCTGTATTGAAGATGGATGCTTGAAAAGAATTTGGGAAAGTCCTGATGGATCAGTTAAAGAATCAATGATAGTAGTTCCCAAAATAAGAATACCTCAAGTATTAAAGGAAGTATCATGAAGGAACCAGTGGCGGTCACCTGGGTATTAACAAAACCCTTGCTAAAGTACGGCGTAGATTTTATTGGTCAGGAGCACGTCAATCGGTAGTGGAATGGTGTCAAGCATGCGATCAATGTGCGGCTGCAAAGGGACCTGCAAGAAGAAGTCGTGGTAACATGAGGCAGTATAATGTAGGAGCACCATTCGAGAGAATTGCGATGGATGTAGCTGGACCATTTCCGACTTCTGATAACAACAACAAATATGTGCTAGTCATAATGGATTATTTTAGCAAATGAAAAGAAGTGTGTGCAATACCAAACCAAGAAGCAACAACGATCGCTGAAGCAGTAGTTAGCAATTGGATAAGTCGCTACGGAGTACCGATGGAGATTCACACAGATCAAGGAAGAAATTTTGAATCTACCATATTTCAAGAAATTTGTCAGATACTTGGAATTAATAAAACTAGAACAACTGCTTCACATTCCCAATCAGACGGCATGGTGGAAAGATTTAATGCTACTGTTGAGAAATATCTAGCAAAAGTAGTAAACAAGAATCAACGTGATTGGGACCGTCATATTCCGTTATTCTTGATGGCTTATAGATCAGCAGTGCATGATACAACCAAAACGACGCCAGCTACAACCATTTTTGGAAATGATTTACGGCTACCTGGTGATCTGAAGCTTGGGATTATTCCATCGTAAACATTATGTGTCCAAGATTATGTTAATAAACTTCAAAAAGAACTTGAGGAGGTACACACGTTTGTAAAACAAAAAGCACAGATATCCAGTGATCGAATGAAGGCTCGGTATGACATTCGCGCAAACAACAAAGGATTTGAGGAAGGACAACTAGTATGGCTACACAATCCACAGCGGAGAAAATGATTATCTCCAAAACTACAAACATCTTGGGAAGGACCTAATACCATCATAACAAAATTAAACGATGTCGTTTATCGAATAAAGAAAGGTCAACGAGCGAAACCAAAAGTCGTTCATCTAGAAAGATTAGCACCCTACAGAGGAGGAGATTTAGATTCTATTCGGGACGAACAGAAATAAGTGGGGGAGAATGTGCCGATTATGGAAGACGATAGAACACAACAACAATAGAAAATCTTCAAGAAAATTCTCGTTAGAGAATTATCTTCGAGAAAATTCTTCTAAAAGAAATGTAAAAATCAATAAAACCAAATCAACGTAACCAAAGTAAACATTTAATAGGAAGTATTTGTTTTATCGAATAAGGACTGGTTAACGAAATAAAAATTGGTAAATAAAACAATTGAAAAGAATAGATTTCACACCTAGGTGTCAATATTTTAAGATCGTCCTATTGTTGAAATAAAGGAAGGAACAAAAAAAAGGGGTTTGCTCATCTAGAACATTACAGCAGCATCGAGGCTATTTCATGTAGTATATATAAAAGGTGTTGTCCGAGGATACAACCAATATAAAATTGTTAGCGATACGAGTAGTATAAAATTGCTGGCGATACAAAAAGTATAAAAATTTAGCAGTGATAAAGGCGAAGTAAAAATTAACAGTGTTATAAGTAGAAAGTTATTGTAAGTGATATTGTGAACAAGTATAAAGGAATTATAAGTGGTGAAATATTGTTAGTACAAGAAGAACTAAAAGGGGAATAGTAATAGGAGAAATATTTTTATTGTAAAATCTTGAACGAATAAAATTATAACGTTTGAAAAATCCATTGTGTTTTAAATTTCCTGATTTATTGATCGAAATAAATAATTGTAACTCGGCTAAGAATCGTTACAATATAATGCAAATTACAAAATAGTTGAAAACAAGAATTAAAATAGTAAGTAGTGTAATAAGTGTAACCGGTTACTGGAGATACCTTGGAATAGCGCTAACAACTTTTGTTCAAGCATTTTCGAATAGTTCTTTTGTTTCGCGGAAAACGGTTTGTTTTGTTTTTTTATTCCTTATTAAATTAAAATACCTCTAAATTCAATAGCGAAGAAGTTAGGAGGTCGCGGTTTTTTTTATTTGATTCATAAGCTTGTGTATTAAAACGGGTGAATATTTGACAAAGGTTACTTTGATACTTTTGACGCTATTCCTTTACAAAGTCAATTTTTAGTTAAAATTTAAAAAAAATAATATTTTGCTTTCCATTATTTCAAAAACGGTGATATATGTCATAATTTTTTTTTCAATGGAAATGTTCCTTAAAATGTCAACTTGAAAGTTACTTTGGTTGTTAGCGCTATTCCAAGGTATCTCCAGTAACCGGTGGGACAACTTTCGTGGGACACCCTGTATAGTGAAAATAATCAATTGTATAATAAAAAACTTTAAAAGTTAAATTATAAGTACATATCTTTGGTCATTTTATTATACAAAAAAATAAATGAAATATAAAATACTAAAAATACAAAAAAATATAATATATATTTTTAAAAAATCGTGTTTTAAAAGAAATTTATAATTATGTTACTGTGTTCTATAAGTGAAAATACAACACCTGCAATTTGACAACGTTACAAAAATATAACTTTTTATATATTTACATATTTTAATACTAAATTATATAAATATTCAATGGTATGTATAGTAGAATAAAAGGATTCTAATTTCTCAGAATCAATAATTTAACCACGCACCATAAAGTAACCAAAAGGTACCTAAGTTGTCTTCTTAATCAAATCGCTCTTAATCAGTTGCTCCATGTATGTATGTATTATATGTCTAAATTTGTTTAAGTATCAAAATAACAGAATTTCTTTAAATTTTGCTCTTATTAATGTTAATAGAATTAAATTTAGAAAAAATTTATTTAATGTATAATTTTAAAAAAAATGATACACTATTGTTTGTATATTCTCAATTTCCTATTTGTAAATTTATTTTTATTTTGAAAAAAAAAATCAAATTTGGAAAATTGGTGGATTTTATGAAATTAAATTTATTGTTAACAGTTTAAATTAGCAGCGAACTACTATATCGACCGATAATTTGAATTCAACCATTACAACGAAAATGGCGCACTTTAGTTTATATTTAAATATCTTAAATTTGTTTAATAAAGTATACAATCGACAATTAAATAAATATTTAATAAATTTTTTGCATTTCTTACAAAAACTAGTGTGTATTACTAGCGCGAACTGTGTTTCCGAACTACACTCTTGTTTGGGAAACGCGTTCGCACTAGTAATACTCTATTGTATTATGTTCTTTTCTTTTTTCGTATTTTGTTAATTTTTAATAAAGCATTTTCGATATTGACATAAATAAATGCTTAAAAATAATTTTTTAATTTGAATAACTTTTTTAATCGAAGCAAACAGTACTATATAATAATAATATTGAAATAATGGAGATCGTTATGTAACGCAAAATGGTTTAAATAAAGTGTATATAGCAAATATATCGATGTATAAAAATTATGGTAAAACTGATATATAGATATATCAATATATCGATAAATCGAAATATCAATATATCGATATATCGATAATATCGATAATTTCGATATATCGATAACATTGATAATATCGATAATATCGACATACCGATAATATCGATATATCGATCACATCGATAATTCAATCAAAGCAACCGTTAGGAAACGACGTGTTTATTCATTTCACATGTTTTCTAATTTTTTCTAATTTTCTTGAATTTAAAATAAATATTTTACTGATATTTTGAGCTGTTGTGGGGCAAACACATCAAAATAAAAGATCCAGAATGTCTTGTTTTAAGTGTAATCAAAAAATTAATCGGGATGATATCGAAAAAATTGTATGTGATTCGTGTAAAAATTTATTTCATTACAAATGTACGTCATTATCAAGTAATGAACTAGAAGTATTAATTAAAGGAAAACGAATCTGGTTGTGTGGAAATTGTGACAGTAAAAAGAAAAACATATTGCTGAACTCATCTTCTAGCTCTTCTGTCATTAGTAAAACCATTTCTCTTGATGTTATTTATGCGGAAATTTGCAATCTTCGTCAAGAAACTAATAGTAACTATGCAGATTTAACCAAGCGTATATCATTGCTTGAGAAAAACTTTTCATTGATTGCAGAGCTAAAAAATGATAACGAAAATTTACGTGCAACTGTTCAAACATTAAGTAATAAAATTATTCAATTGGAAGATCAACAACATATTAACTCAGTGGATATTGTTGGTGTACCCGAAATCAAAAATGAAAATGTTCTAGAGACTGTTTTAAATACCATCAACAGAGGTCTAGATATTACTGTAGACCACACTGCCATTGCTGACTGTTTTAGAAAGAGGGTGAAAAGTACCAAAATGGAAACAAATAGTATTATTTCGGTGAAATAATACTGAAAAATTTGAAAAATTGAAAAGTTTGAAAAAAAAATTGAAAAATTTGAAAAGTTTGAAAAATTTCACAAATAGTTTAGTTATCGCCTTGTCGGTTGAAACACTATGGTAATAAAGAAAAGGTTGGTATATGTTTTAATTTATTTTCATTTCTATTTTATTTTAATTATTTTGTAAATAATTTATTTAAATTAATGTATAAAAAATATTATTTTATATATTTTTTTATGGCGGAGTACTGGCGGAGTCAGGGCGGTGTTTGCCATCACTCAGCCATTCTTGCAACTGAACCAGTTGTATGGGGAGTTTTGAATTTTTCCCGTCATTTTTATTTTATTTTAAATTAGTTTGTATTTAATTTATTTAAATTTACATATGATAAAAATGTATATTTTTTTTAACGACCCAGTCTTGGTTGCCAGTATTTGGCCCAAGAATGGCAACCATTTATTGTCCGAAGTTATCATCCAGTAAAATTATGTTAATGGCCCAGTCGTGGTTGCCAGTACTCGCCCATTGCTGCATTACTGGCGACCAGTAATGGACCATTACTGGACCAGTTGTACAACCTTGTATGGGTGACGAGGAAGGTTCGAATTCATCCGAAACACGAAAAATGTGAAGTAGAGTTTTTTTCTGAGAAAACTTCAAACCATATATTTGATTTGAAAAAATTCATTTTACTTCTTTACTTACTTGAATTTAATTAATCTCAAAAATCCCCAATAAGACATAAACGTGTTTACAGGCAACAATTCAATTATTTTCTTCTATTTTTTAATTAAAAATACAGTTTTTCCTTAAATTGTGACAACTTTCACTTATAACTATTTCATAATACGTAAGAACACCAACTGCCATTGTTACGAAAATTCTGCTAAATTCTCTTAACATTCCATATGGAAAATAAATCATCTAATATTTCACTAATCCAATATCTGAGTGTGATATCGCTCAATGCCAATTCTATTGTTATAGTCTGATGAAAAGATATTTCCTTTTAAAATTTCTTCAAACCTACAACCCTGATGCTAGTCTGTGAGACAAAACTAACTTCAAAGCACAAAATAGAATTTCGAGAGCATAATGTCATTCGGAATTTGATCGACCGAACTCATTGTTTGGAGGAGGTGCAGCTATTATTATTAAAAATAAATTCTCCTTCAAACAAATCCACCCAGCTCAGTTTAACAAATTGACTTGTTTCGAATCTACCAATATAATGCTACCACTTCTAGATAGAAACGTTCTTATAATTAGTTCTATCTATGCCCCGGTAGACGATAGTTTAACATTTAAAACGGAGTGTGAAGAGTTCGTCAAACTTCTTCAACTTAATATGCATTCAAGATATCATATTGTGGCAGGTGATCTAAACGACAAACACAAAGAGTGGTTAAATCCAGTTAACAACACGAGAGGAAACTCGCTTAGTAATTGGATTAAAATCAATCAAATAGAATTCAAATGTAAACTCTAATAAATAAATAAATAATAATTTCTTAAGAAGAAAATAAATTATAAATTATAAATTATGCTTTCTCGAATTGTCGAGCAAAAAATCAAATTTTTTAATCAAAACTTATCAATCTCTCTTGTTAATTTAAACTCAACTTTACAATGTTATTCCCTGAGCGGGCAATTGACACAAAATTATTTCACAACGAAAGAAAACCTTCAATCAATTTTTCGATCTTTGAAATACACAAAAATTCTCAGGCGCGGATGGCATTCCTAACATAGTTCTTAAACACTTGCCTCTCGCTGCAATTGATATTTACTGCATTATCCTAAACAATGCTCGAAATAACTCATATTTTCTAGACAAGTGGAAAAAATCAATAGTCATACCGATCAAAAAGAAAAGAAAAGACCCCCAAAATACCAACAGTTAAAGACCTATTGACTTTCTTCCTAATAGAAGCAAAATTTTTGAAGTATTGTTAAACAATCACTCGAACAAGTTTGTCAAGAAAATGAAATTATCCCCAATTGCCAGTTTGACTTTAGATATCAACACTCAACCGTTCTTGCAATTAACAAATTCACGCCCGATGTTGGCATCGTAACAATACAAAATATGTTGGTACCTGTCTTATAGACATGGAAACAGCGTTTACAACGGTATAGAGCGACAGCCTGATTTTCAAATTAATCAAAAAAGGTTTCCCTGCGCATCTGATTTATCTGATCCACAATATAATATCTAATAAAACATTTATTTATTTATTTATACAATGTAGTTACACATAAGGAATTCCTTTTTAAACCTAAGTTTATCGTGAACAGAGTTTAAGATTATAATATTAATTATTCATTGATTAAAAATTAATAAAAAAAAAAAAATAGAATTAAATAATTGTGAAAATAAAGAATTATTGAAAAGGTTACAAAATCAATCTGGTGACATTAATGAACTGCTTTCTTTAATAAATAGCAATTTGAGTTCAAAAAGCTTAAACTTATTGATTATCACTCCTGTGCAATGACCAAACCCTTAACATGAGAAATGAAGCAAGCATTTCCTCTTGAAGTCATAAGTTGATTCAAGAATTCTAATGCCTGCTTCAAGATTATTCCACAATCTAATACTCTCAACAAAGAACGATGATCTAAATTGTGAAGAAAGACAACTGTTTGGAAGTTTCAGTAACTTATTTCGTTGAAATCTTGGAAAAATGAGAAATTCATAAAGATAGTCTGGACATTTATATTTTATCAAATTATGCAAAAATAGATAAGTACGATATTTAAGATAATTTTCAAGAGAACAATTTAAAATTTGAAAAGAAAAGGTAGAAATTGAACTAAATCTGTTTCGATTAAATATATATCTTGCGCAGTTAATAAATGTTACATTTAGTAAATCCCAACCTTTTCTTGAACAATCATGAAAAATATTTGGGCAATATAGTAATTTAGGCATTATTAAAGCTCTAACAAGTTTCAAACGTAAATTGACAGGTGTGAAACTAACTGATTGATAAAGCATCCCTAAGCAACTGTTAACTTCACCACAAATTTTAATAGCATGATCATCAGAGATCATAATTAAGAATTAAACCTAATGATTTTGTTTTTTCAACATAATTAATGACATTACCATCAAATAAAATGGGAGGAGGGTTATTAATTTTCTTTCTGCTAATAATCATAGCATGTGATTTTAATGGGTTAACAGAAACATGATTCAAATTTGCCCAATCAGAAATAGAAGAAAGACAAGCATTCATTTTATCAACACATAAATTAAATTGATCAAACGGAAAAGAACAATAAATCTGAGAGTCATCCGCATAAAGATGGGTATTGATGTCAACACAATCAGGAAGGTCATTAATAAAAATAGTGAATAATAAAGCAGATAAAATGCCACCCTGAGGAGTACCAGAGCTAATCTCAACTTGATGTGATAAAATATTATTAATAGAAACTTGTTGTTTGCGATTAGATAAAAACGATTTAATAAAGCTACAAGATCTGATTGAGAATTTGAATTTATTTCTTAGTTTCAACAAAAGAGACATATGATCAACAAGATCAAAATCTTTTTTGAAGTCAAGGAAACAAATTATTGACACTTTATTCTCTTCAAAGGCAAGGCAAAGAGCATGAATAACTTTAAGCATTGCTGAATTAGTACTGAGTCCATTTCTAAACCCAGATTGAAATTTATAGAGAAGAGAATTATTATCAACATAACTTTGAATTTGGTTTTTCAATACTTTTTCCAAAACTTTTGATAATGATGGTAAAATGCTAATTGGCCTGAACCCATACAAGGTTGTACAACTGGTCCAGTAATGGTCCATTACTGGCCGCCAGTAATGCAGCAATGGGCGAGTACTGGCAACCACGACTGGGCCATTAACATAATTTTACTGGATGATAACTTCGGACAATAAATGGTTGCCATTCTTGGGCCAAATACTGGCAACCATGACTGAGCCGTTAAACAAAATATACATTATTATCATATATAAATTTAAATAAATTAAATACAAACTAATTTAAAATAAAATAAAAATGACGGAAAAAATTCTAAACTCCCCATACAACTGGTTCAGTTGCAAGAATATGGCTGAGTATTGGCAAACACCGCCCTGACTCCACCAGTACTTCGCCATAAAACAAAATATAAAATAATATTTTTTATACATAAATTTAATAAAATTATTTACAAAATAATTAAAATAAAATAGAAATGAAAATAAATTAAAACATATACCAACCTTTTCTTTATTACCATAGTCTTTCAACCGACAAGGCGACAACTAAACTCTATGTGAAAATTTTCAAACTATGTATTTCTAAAAGGGATAATACTCTAGTGAAATTTAAAAAAAATGACAGATTGGTAAATTCATGGCTACAGTACTGGCCCAATAACAATAGCCAAGTAATATTTACCATTCATGGGCCATTGCTTGGCCATTCAAAGGTAACAATATACTGGCTATTTTCTGTAAACCATAGATCGGCCGATGATTGGTTCTAGTATTGGCCCAGTAACAATAGCCAAGTACTGTTAACCATTAATGGACCAGTGCTTGGCCGTATGTCAATGTCTGGCAAAACCTACTTGGGAAGTCTTCTAGATTAGTTGGATTTGATTTTTTTGTGATAGGTTTTATAATACTACATTTCCAATGCTCAGGGAAATAAGACTGTGTAATACAGTTATTGACAATATAAGTGATAAATGGGATGATGAAACAACCAAGCATTTTTATGAAAAATATTGGAATCCCATCAACACCACAAGCATTAGTTTTAATAGAACTAAGATAAAAATCGACATCGATATCAGTGATAGTAGAGAATTCAAAACAACCAGCTTCATCACAATCATTATCAAAAGTTACCAGATGTGCAGTTTTCTTAGAAAATGAATTTGAAAAATAGTTATTGAATTCTTCAGCCGAAAAACTAGTAATATTATTATTAGAATCTTTGGTAACACCATTATTTTTCAAATTATTCCATAATGTCTTAGAAGGAAGGTCTGGATTAATTTTAGAATTAAACCATTCACGTTGAAAATATTTTCTAAGATTAGTACATTTGTTACGAAGTTTTTTAAACATTATGAGATGATTGTTTTTGAACGGTGAATGTTCACTTCAGATTTAAACGACGAATAGTAAAAATTTTTACGATTAATCAAATTTATTAGTGAATCGTTCATCCAAGGTGCAGCAGTGTTTTTCTTGATTTTAATTTTCCTCAAAGGAGCAAAAATATTCATTAATTTTTTTAATTCATCGGTCAAAACTTGAACTCAATATTAGAAAGACAATTAATTTTATCAAAATCACATTTTGAAGCACAAAGTAATAAATTATCTAAATTAATATTTTTGAAATTATGATAAAATTTAAAGCTATTATTAACAAAAGAAGACATGTTGATTGAATAAGAACCAAATAATAAATCATGTGTCGTAAAGCTACCAATAGAAAGTTGGGTAAAACTTTTAACTAAGTTACGATTTTTGACAATTGACAGGTCAATTAAACTTGGATTACATCCGTCAACAAAATTAGTTGGTTCTTCAGAACAAATATTTAAGGAAATTGATGACAAAAAATTTATAAAATGAATTGATTTTTTTAATTTAGAAAGAAGATTAATATTAAAATCTCCAACAATAATTAAATGAGGATATCTATTTGATAAATCAGAAAAAACACGCCTCAAATTATCAGAAATTTTATTACTGGGAGGATTGTAAACGACTCCAAAACACAATTTCTCATTATTATTATTAATGATTTCAATGAATAAATATTCAACAATACTATTTTATTAAAACTTTAAAACATTAAAAATACCATCTGCGATAAAGTAAATAAATAGCAACACCCCCACCACGTTTTCCAACACGATCATGAATAAATTAAGTCCATTAATTGCAATTAAACGATCATTAAAACTCTCATTAAACCAAGATTTAGAAATAGCAAGTGCATGTAGGTTTAAATTATTGATAACAGAACGAATTTCATTTAGATTTGGTTAAGACTTCCAGGATTAATATGAATAAAATTGAAATTATTATTGTTATTAAAAGCTGATTTTAAAATAATATTATTAATGTTAAGAGTATTTGTGGAAAGTTTAAATGAATTAATCTGGGAAATTAAATTTTGATAGCCTCAATAAGAGAGGCAAACATTTAGATATCATGAAAAAGGCATAATCAAAGGCACAGAAATGAAAATCAAGTGATGAAATAAACAACAAAATTAAAAAAGGAAACAAAAGAAAGCATTTCATAATAACACTCACCAGATTGAAGATAAAAAAGGTTAGTTTTTCATATATATTTGTTTTTGACATTATCTTCGGAAAAAGAGAGCTCCTATAAAACTTGGTTTACGATAATCATATGATTTAGATCATTAATTGATGAGAAACTAGCTTTTCTGCCATTGTTAAAAGTAACATCAAAACCAAATCCCATACAAGGTTGTACAACTGGTCCAGTAATGGTCTATTACTGGTCGCCAGTAATGCAGCAATGGGCGAGTACTGGCAACCACAACTGGGCCATTAACATAATTTTACTGGATGATAACTTCGGACAATAAATGGTTGCCATTCTTGGGCCAAATACTGGCAACCATGACTGGGCCGTTAACAAAAATATACATTATTATCATATGTAAATTTAAATAAATTAAATACAAACTAATTTTAAAAAAAATAAAAATGACGGGAAAATTCAAAACTCCCCATACAACTGGTTCAGTTGCAGGAATGGCTGAGTGATGGAAAACTCCGCCCTGACTCCACCATTAAAAAAAATATAAAATTATATTTTTTATACATAAATTATTTACAAAATAATTAAAATAAAATAGAAATGAAAATAAATTAAAACATATACCAACCTTTTCTATAATACCATAGTGTTTCAACCGACAAGGCGATAACTAAATTATATGTGAAATTTTTCAAACTATGTAATTCTAAATGGGATAATACTCTAGTGAAATTTAAAAAAAATGACAGATCGGCAAATTCATGGCTACAGTACTGGCCCAATAACAATAGCCAAGTAATATTTACCATTCATAGGTCAGTGCTTGGCCATTCAAAGGTAACAATATACTGGCTATTTTCTGTAAACCATAGATCGGCCGATGATTGGTTCTAGTATTGGCCCAGTAACAATAGCCAAGTACTGTTAACCATTAATGGACCAGTGCTTGGCCGTATGTCAATGTCTGGCAAAACCTACTTGGGTTTGTCCAACTTTGACATATCTGATTTTTTGTTCCTTTTTAAATTTCATATCCTCTTTGAAAAGTGCAAATTGATTTTTGGACATCGCAAATTGAATAAAGATCCTATTGAAATTTCCTGGTTCGTTAAAGATATTTTCAACGGTTAGACGGTTTGCAATTTTCATATAGTTGAAGAAGAATTCACCCTTGTTAAATTCAGATTCAAAGTTTAACAATAGAGAATCACTTTGATCATTAAACTTGGTCCGGTAAGCTCTGACTCTTGGAAGATTTTCAAAACCAACAGCACTTGAAATCTTAGACACGATAATTTCATTTGAATCATTGACAATTTTGGGGATTCCATTGATGACAAGTTTTGTCCGGTTATTATTGAAATCATTCTTTAAACTATCTTTATCTTCAAAGGAATTGACTTTGTTTTCAAGGGTAACAACCTTTTTCTTGAGAGTTTCAATTTTTTGGTTAATTTCTTCCAAGAAAGCTTTCTTGATCTTGATCTTGAGTTGATCTTCAGCCCACAAAGCAATTGATTGATCCAATTTCTTTAAAGTCTCACTTTCGAGTAACTTGAATTTTTCATCCAATTGCTTCAGTTTTTCATCATCCAAATTAGATTTATTTTCAATCTTTGAATTAGTTAAATTTGCAGTGAGAAAACTATTTCTTGTTATCATCTTTAGTATTAGTGTTTAGCAGATGTTTATAATACAATTTGATATAAATTAAAACTATTTATACGATTTAAATAAATAAATTTTTCGGAGCTCAAAAATTGTCTTCTGTCTATTAAATTCTCATTGCCTACTCGAATTCAAACAGTCTATCTTTTCATTCCAAGGATTTTACAGTTCAAAACGGTTAACAACAAGGAACCGTCATATCTCCAACTTTCTTTAGCATATATATTAGTGATTTACTGTCATCATTCAACTTCAATAAAGATAATAATATAATGGCGTTTGCAGACGATCTTATTATTTACTGCGCTGGAACCAAAGTCCAAGATACACAAACCAAATGCAACAAATGCCTGATAATATCCTATTTTACGCACATTCTTGGAAACTTAAAGTTAACATTGAAAAATGTGATACAATTCTTTTTCGACCACCTCTCAATCAAGCAAATAGAAATATAAAAACCAATTGGAAAAAATTCCAACTTAAAGCTGGTACCCAGACTATCACACACAAAACAAGCCTCAACAAGCGTCAAATATCTAGGAATGATCCTTGACCATTACCTCTATTATAACGACCACATTAAAATACAACTTGAAAAAGCACGAAAGGCTTTTATGCTTCTTAAAATACTTTTCTTTTACAAAGTACTACTTTAATGACTTTCCAAAGATTTTTGCTTGTGCCAACGTTTTATTGTTTTTAATTTTTTTTTTTAATAAGAAGTGTTGTGTAGTAGGAATTACAAAATGTGTCACAACAACACATAGATGCCTTTTAAGACGTAGGTCCCACAACAATATGCGTCTTGAGGTGTAGGTGGACGCTTTTTTTAAATTTTTGTGGATTGAAGGCATTCGAGACTATTAATTCGGGCAAAGCATTCCATGTGTACAATGTACGCACAAAGAAATCCCTTTGCATTCTATTACTATGACAGTGAGTAATCTCGACAGTTCGACCGCCCGCACAAACCGATTGACGAGTAAAACGGGGAAAAACATATGTCTGAGGCATTATGGACCTGATTTCATCCGAGCACTGCTTGTGACGATATTTATAAAAAACAACGAGATCAGCAACAGTGCGACGATGTTGCAGGGAATCAAGATCTAATGTTAAATCTCGATCACCAACAATTCGTATAGCTCGCTTTTGAACAGAGTCCAAAAGAGCCAGGATAGTAACAGATGCAGCGCCCCAAACTTGACAACAATACTCCATACAGGGACGAATATAGGACTTATAAATGTGGAGTAATTGATGCGAAGTAAAATATTTTTTACATCTATTGAGGAGGCCGAGTTTTCTTGACGCGCTCTTTGCCATGGCCATTATATGATCGTTCCAGAGTAAGTCATTGGATATTGTGACTCCCAATAAACGAATGCTTTCACATTCGTCTATTTGGTCGTCACACATATTAATTGAAATATCGTTGGGAAACTCGGTCTTTGATCTGGAAACAATCAATAGCTGTGTTTTGGTGGGATTAAAATTGACCAAATTTTTGTCAACCCAATCGGCGACTTTTTTTAGGTCCTCGTAAACATTTATGGCAGCGTCTTGAGGGAACTGAGGGAATCTTGGAGCTGAGCTTATTAGTTAGCTAGTAGTTGAGTAACAACGCAACACAACTTGCTTATACGAAGATGTTGATCCATGTTTCTGCTCTTGAGGCTAAACAGGACAACAAAAATGACAAGAATGAGATTCTGAAAGGAGTCGATGATTTATAACTTATAAACATATGAAACCTAAAATAACGATACAAAAATGATACCCAAAACTAGCAAAAACAACGATGAAGGTACTCCGATCAGGACAAAAATTCAGAATAAGAAAACGCAAAAACAGAAAAAATCGTATGCCGAGGCTGCGCAGACACAGGATATCCAACAGTCACAGACTGCTGTAGTCCCACAGCAGCAACAAAATAACACTGGTGAAAACGTGACGGATTCCACCATAAGTGTAGCTGAGCAAGCCAATGAGGCAGCTGTACTAGATGAGGAGTGGACCGTAGTTGGTGGCAAGAGGAAGAAAGGGAAGAGGAAGAGGAAGCGTGGCAAAAGCCAAAACGCTAAGAGGAAAGCTAGAACACAGGCATTGGTAATCCACCTCCCTGGCAAGGGGTGCGATGACATCAAAGCTGGTCTCTCGGCCCACGTCAACCCGTGTGACGGTGGTCTGAGAGTAAAAGCGATGAAAACCACGAGGGACAATGGCATTCTGTTGATAACTGATCTTAGTTCTGATCTCAATGCTATTACCAATAACGAGTCGTTGAAAAATGCCGGTTTCGTGATAAATCAGCCCAAGAAACCGTTGCCACGACTCATAATAAAGGGGGTCAGAGCTGGCCTAACGGAAGCGGAAGTAGCATCTGCTATCATAAGGCAAAATGGTCTCGATGGCGAAACAACGGTGATCAAACCTGTCTTTAAGATCGGTGCGAGAACTGGAGTGGACATTAACTGGGTGGTGGAGATAAACGCGGAAAACAAAAATAAACTTCTTAACAAAAAAAGAGTTTACGTGGAGTGGGCATCTTGTGTAGTTCAGGAATATGTCAGGCCTCTTCGCTGTTATAAGTGTCAGTGCTTTGGACATATGTTCAAATCTTGCACAAAAGCTGATGTGACATGTGGCCATTGTTCAAAAACAGGTCACAAAGAAGCGGAATGCTCGAACAAAGCATCTCCGGCGGAATGTGCACCCTGTAAAACAAATGGCAAACCACATACTCCCAAGGTAGGAGGTAGCACCTGCCACAGCTATAATCATGAATTGGAGCGCATGAAACATAGAAACCTCTATGGATAGACACACCAGTACAGCGTTGAGGTCGGGCATGGGTCTGAAATTTGCACAAGTTAATTTGCAACATTCGGTGCTGGCAGTGCATGAGATGCGTGAATGCGTCTCTACTCACAACGTGGACATCCTGTGTGCACAGGAAGTCTACGGAGTGAACGGAGTCGTGACTGGTCTGGGAGTCAACACGCACTATGCCTCCAGCGCGAATAATGGGGAAAGTTGCATACCTGCCCACATAAGTTTCCACAACACCAGTATAAGAGCTATAACTCTCTCACAACTAACGGATTCTCACTGTATTTGTGTAGAGGTTAGATACCCTGGTGGAGCGTTTCACCTAGTAAATGTCTACTGTCAGTTTCGGGAACCCATCGAGGTGCATTTAAATAAGCTAGATAAGATCCTTATCTATATACAAGGTCCAGTTGTCATTGTCGGTGATTTTAACGCTAGATCCAAATTGTGGTTCGATCGTATCACTGACAGCAGAGGTCACAAGCTTGAAGACTTCATCTCGCGATGGAATCTGTTTGTGGCGAACGAGTCTGGGAATCTAAGCACATATGCACACAACGGCGAATCGTCAGTAGACGTCACCCTAGTGTCGCAAAGTATGATAAGGCGTATTAAACACTGGAAAGTTCATGAGGGCTGGACTTCCAGTGATCATCGTGCTATCTCTTTTGAGATAATTGATTCTCAGAACCGTTCTGCCTGCGTCTCTCGTGATAAGTCAAATACCAATAGGTTCAAGACAGAGGCTACCAACTGGGATCTACTTACTCTAAATCTGGTACTTAATATTAAGCGAGTCGAGAGGCAAGCTGAAACGATTTGTAGCTCTGCGGACTGTGAGGCGATAGTAGCTTCCCTTACCGAGGTCATACAAAACGCTTGTGAAGATTCCATACCGCGCAAATCTAACTGCAACAAAACAAATGGGGCAACCTGGTGGACCAATGATCTAACCAAACTCAAAAGTGAGGTTAACCAGGTCAGAAGAAAATACCAGAAGGAACGTGATCCAAATCTGAGGCTGCAAAAGCAGGCTGCTTACAGGAACCTTAGAAATAGTTACATGCATAAGGTCAGTACAACGAAAAGGCAAAGCTTCATGAAACTTGTTACGGAAGTAGGCAACAAGGACCCATGGGGCTTCATCTATAAATACCAGACCGGAAAGCTTGCACAACGTAGAGTGCATGAAACCGTCTCTTCGAACGGTAATATCATGCACTCTTGGAGTACCTCTAGCAAGGTGCTGCTTGACACCTTGCTTCCAGATGATACAGAGGACTCACCTGAGCATACTGAGATCAGAAGGTTAGCGCAGCTACCGTATGTATCGCAGGATGTCTCAGACTTCACAGTCGATGACCTTGAGGAGGCTGTGATGAGTATGAAACGTGGCAAAGCTCCTGGTCTGGATTTAATAGAAGTTGTTATTGTACAGCAGTCCTGGAAGGTTTTAGCTCCTACTTGCTTAAAACTCTTCAATAGCTGCCTCAGGTACGGTATCTTTCCGAAAGAGTGGAAGATTGGTCAGGTTATTGTTATTCCAAAAGCCGGAGATAGGGACTATAGCGACCCAAAATCTTATCGACCAATCATGCTTCTTTCAGTTCTGGGTAAAATTTTCGAGAAAATAGTTAACAAAAAACTATTAAGTTGCATTGATTTGAGAGGTGGGATATCGGATAAGCAGTATGGCTTTAGAAAGGGTCGCTCTACCGAGGATGCAGTCTGCAAGCTAATAGACATTGTTCAATCAACCGCGGAAAAGTACTGTCTTGGCATTTTCGTAGATATATCGGGAGCTTTCGATAATCTATGGTGGACAAGTGTCATGAGCTACCTTACTGAACTCGGCTGCCCAGCTAATCTCCTAAGATTGCTGGACAGCTACCTTAATTCGAGAAAGGCAATAATTAGGGATGAGCTTGATTCGGTGGAAAAGACTATTACAAGAGGAGCCCCGCAAGGGTCTGTTCTTGGCCCAACACTTTGGAATATGGTCTTTGACACTAGCATGATAGATGGAGTCTCAGAAGTCGCATACGCTGATGATAAAGTAATTGTTATATCTGGAAATTCTAGGAAACAATTGCAAGAAAAAGGTCAAGAAGCATTAAACCATATGACCAACTGGTGCAGAAGGAACAAACTAAGTTTGTCTGAGCAAAAGACTGTTATGCTACAGCTAAAGGGCAAGTACGATAGAGCTAGACCACCAACCATTAAGGTTAATGGAAATACAATCAGAATGGTCAGCTCAACGAGATACCTTGGCGTTGACTTGGATGAGAGGATGGGGGTTTCAAGTCATGTTACACGAATATGCGAGAAATCCAAGTCCCTCTTCCATAGTTTCACTAGGTTATCTCATGAGTGGTGGGGTCTCGATAGAAATACACTACATCTTATTTATAGGATTGTGGTGGAATCTATCATGTCATACTGCTCAGCTGGTTGGTATGGGCGGACCAATGTTAAGCATAATAAACAGTTACTTGGAGCTCAAAGAAATATGTTGCTCCGCATGATCCGAGGTTATAGATCCATTTCTACAACCGCGACTCAGGTCATTGCGGGCACAATCCCTTTAGACCTTCTCTTAAAAGAGAAGGTCAAAATATACAACCGCGCGATCAGCCGAGTTGAGCGAAAGCAAATTAAAAAGGGACTGCACCAGGAGACTCTCAACGAATGGAAGGCACGTTGGGAGGTCTCAGATACGGGTAGGCATACGTATCTTTTTATCAGCGATGCAACTCTTGCTTTAGGCACAAATAAGGTGGCTCTGACAGGTCCGATGGTCCAGTTTATAACTGGACACGGCAAATTTAGAGAGTACTTGAAACGTGTTGGTGTTACGGACAATAGTTTATGCGCCACATGTGATGTGGATGACACTGCATTACATGTTTTACTGGATTGCCCTGATTACGAGACCTTAAGGAACGATCTTAAATCGTCCTTATTTGAAAATGGATTTGACGGATTTTTAACAGTAGATACACTTAGTGTACTACTAAATATAAAAATGATTCAGGCTTTTAAACAATTTTGCACCGAAGCTCATGAACTGATGCGAGAAAGGAATCAGGTCTAACCCTTCAGGTTAGATCACTTTCTGACATAGTTCTTTGACAGTAGAACATACAGCTTCTCTGTATGTAAACCATCAACCTCCACGAGGTTAGGGATGGAAACGAGCAACTAAAAATTTTTGACTGAGGTAAAATATAAAAATTTTACTATCTGATGCCAAATAAATGTTTAGACAAGTTGTCTCGGCCGATCGATGGTTGAGCTTATGATAAACCCTGTAAAAGTTTTTGAACTAGGAACAGAGGTACGTGCAATTAATGGGTTATGGTGGTAGTAGTTGAGTAACACTGCGACTCAGAGATATAGTGTGCTTAACAATGATGTTGTTATACTGCAGATGACGTCGATGTCACCAACGAATGTGTAGTGTGGCAGAAGCCGAGCCCCTTAACATAGTTAATTAGCTGGATTGGACTAATGTTTCGTGGTAGAAAAAGTGCTAGGGTCTCTTGACGGAGCTCAATGGATTTAGGCCATGCAAGTTCAGAGTAATTGGCGATAATGTATAGCATGGTTTTTCCCTCGGAGCTGCAGAATCTACATCTTTTGGAAGCAGCTGTATCGGTATATTATCGATATATCGATTAATTGATATATCGATAATATCGATGAAACCCATATATCGATATTATCGATTAATCGATGTATCGATAATATCGATATACTGATATATCGATTTATAGATAAATAAATATTTCGATATATCGACATATCGATATATCAAAAATATCGATATATCGATAATAACGATATATCGATATATCGATATTATCAATATGTTCGATAATGTCGAATATACCGATAAAACCGAAAAGATCGATAAAATCGATATATCGATATATTGATAAATCAATATTTCGATATTGTATATATATCGATAAATCAACATATCAATATTATCGATATATTATCATACCAATATCGTTATGCGATAGATGGATAACTACCGATATAATAAATAAAATAAACGATAAATCTACTCTTCCGCACCTATGAGCGCTAAATATTTTCTATGCCTGGCACACACGCCGCCTGAATGTGAGATTTGTAGTTAAATCTATCCTAAATAGATTATTTTTATAGTACTAGACAAAATAATAATTTAAATAACTTACCATTTAGTAAAAACAACTTAAACACAACCCAAAATCATCTGAATTTCAAGAAAAAACGATAATTTTGGGTTTTCAAAAAAACCAGCTGCCAAAATATTTACAAAGCTGTACGTGGATGATTATGTTCTTTAAAATTTCGAAATGGTCTATAGCCGGATTGCTATGTTTATATTTTTAAAATTTATTTATAATATAATTCTATTTATTTAAACTTTTTGTTTGAGTTTGTCAAGATTTTGTGACACTTTACATGTTTCATCGACGAAACAAAATGAAATATTGAAATTGCCTACTATCTGACCTGGACTCTTCAAGTTCAAACAGCTATGACCATATTTCTGCAAAACTTCTTAAATATTTTAAAAATGAAATTGTTCCATCTCTGACCAAAAACAATAACGAAATGCTTGTCACTGAGATATTTCCGTACCCTCTTAAAATCATACGTATCACTTCCGTTTATAAATCTGGAGATAAAAGTGATGTGAACAATTTTAGACCAAGTTTAATTTTACCAACTATCTGAAATATTCATGAACGCATTATTCTTTAAAGATTGCAACAATATTTTGACCAAAACTTTTTACTGCATCACAATCAGTTTGGATTTAAAGACAATAGTAGTATATTGTATGTCGGCTACCTTAAATTTTCTTAAACATGTCTATGATAGTATGGAAACTAGAAATAAGATTGGTCTTCTATTCATTGATTTCATGAAAGCCTTCGACTGCATGGACTTCGATATTTTATTCCCTAAACTTGAAAAACTTGGCGTATGTGGCATACCGCTTAGATTACTAAAAAGCTATCTAGCCAGTTCTGAGACGGATATTATTCTTGATATGCATTAATGACATCTTTGAACTGCCATTGGAAGGTCAACTACAACTATTTGTCGATGATGCTGCAGAAACATACAATGCATTATCGTTTGAGGAGTTCAGGTATAAAGTGGAAAAAGACCTCCAAACTCTTCAAACACATTTTATAAATAATAAATTGAAATTATGTTTTAAAAAGTCTAGTTTTATAGTCCTTCAATCCAAAGACCCTGAGGTATGTGACTTTCACAATATCAATGTCAATAACGAAAAAATTGCCAAAGGTGAGGAAGCAATATACTTGGGTCTCAGAATAAATTCAAGATTGAGTTTAAACGCGCAAGTAAATCACATTAAGAGTAAAACAACCCCATTTATTGGAGTAATAAAACGGGTAGGTCAGTTTTTAAAGAAGCAAACTGCATTAAAAATATATTTTTCACATATTCTGTCTCATATCATTTATTTGACACCTATTTGGGGTGGAACCACTCGTGAAAACATAAAAGACCTCCAAACCATACAAAATCGAGCTCAAAAAGCAATCTACGGTCTTCCAACTCTTACTCCTAGCAACACCTTGTACACGGCCAAAATCCTGACGATATCTAAGTTAATTGATTTTGAGTCCTATCTTACAGTTTATAAAATCCGACATAGGCTTACCAAGTTTAACGGCCAATTTGTATTGAACTGCAGTGTTACTGACAGATTAACAAGAACATCACAAGATTATCGTTTACCAAACTATAATCTATCAAAATTGCAAGATAACATTTTTTACGAAGGGTTAAAAAAATTCAATGATCTACCACTGAATATAAAAAATGAAAAAATTGGTTCCTTCAAAACATATATAAAAACAAAATTGGATCAAGAATATGTAACATAATACAATAGTTCTCATTAATACTCAAGTAATAAACTTGCAATGAACTGCAGCATCACTGCTAAACTAAAACGAATATCATATGATCAGTTGCTAATCCTGTGTTATGTATACAACGCCACTTTTCCAAATCAATGCAAAAAATACAAAAATCTGTCATTTAGCAATACACCAAACATTAAACGAAACAAATGAAAATTACATAAATGCAAAATAAAACATCGGGTAATAAGAAAATACTGTCTATTCCGCTTAATCGGCACACATAGGGACTAGTGCAATTTGTCCCGGTTAAGCAGCTGGCCCAATTATTCGAAGTTCCACAAAAAGTACTTTCTAAAAGTAAAAGGATTAGTAATTTTTAATATATTTTATTTCATAAATTGCACAAAATTGAAAAAAAATCTCAAAACTAAATTATATAAAATGGATGTATGTACCATGTACATTAATATTAATAATAATTTTAAAATATGTATACATATACATAATAAATATGTAATATGTATGTACATATATGTATTACATTCTGTTAGAAAAATAAGGTTTAAACTTTAATTAAATTTTTTAAAGAAATTCGTCCAAAGAGGTGTGCCTTGTAGCTGAACAAAACCAGAGCACAAATTTAATGCTGACATGGGAATCTCGTCATTTCCAAATTGCATAAAATAACGCTGTAATCTGTCAACACATTGTTTTGTCTCAGGGTTAGTTACGACCACAAGTTCTTCATCATCACTGTCATCGAATTCCACCAATGTTTGTTATTTTGATTTGATTGTTGCTACAATTACGTCCTCACAATCCTCATTCTCATTATGACGCAGTAAATTGTCGTCAATTGACGAAAATTCAATATCAATACCTGGTGAAATTTTATTTAATTCGTCGCTGTGCTCTGCAATCTCCATAGATTTTAAGCCGCAATAACCAAAACAATTTTGTAATGTGCTGGTTTTATTGCTCGCCAACTGTCAGCTACAAACTGTATTACCTGTAAAATAGTTATTTTGCTACTGATTTCCCTCGCTGTTGACGTACATGTGTGTACATTTTCATGATGGATTGCAATACACCTATCCCCCGTTTTACACGGTAGATACGTTCCTGATAAAAACGTGTTAATCGAAAATATAAATTTTGTATGGAAAACCGTGTTAAACGAAAAACGTGGGTTTTTGGTCATTTCTTGGGCGACAAACAGATTCGGTAAAACATAAAAGTACCAATTTAATCACATAAGATATCGACATAACAGTTAAATTGATTTTCAAAAAATAACATGCAACATAACCAATAAGAAATTCACAGAAAAATAAAAAGTAAGTATACATGGACATACTAGCATGTTGACCTAAATCAAACCTAACTTAACTTGATTCAGTTCGGTGCGACTTGGAAGTTAAATCTGTAATTTTTAACTGTGCTTTCTTTTTAGCTAAATCTTGCAAACATCTTCATATCGACTTAAAAATTCGTTGAGAGTTTGCAGAAATTGGAGTGCTAGTTCAATACTCAGACCATGTTGTTGAAAGTATTTGCATTATTTATTATCTTCTGGTATAATGGTTGCAATAAAGAAGTTTTAATTTTGGGTAGAAATACAATTTATCCATTTGTAAGCTGCAAATTTTGAGGATGACATGGAGCATTGTCCAGTAAAAGAAGAACCTTATATATTATTTTGATTAAATACTATTTTACTTCTGGTACGTAAGAGTTATGAGACAAATCAATGAACAATGTGGCTGTAACCCAAGCTTTTGTATTGGCATTCCAATAAATGGAAAGATTTGTTTATTCCTTTTTACCTGGACGCTTTGCCACCTAAGCCTTATCACTCTTTAGTATTGAAAACCTGATCAGCAGCCAAATTCTGTAATTGTGAAGCGGTGAAGTAATAAGTTTTTGAGAAAACAGAAACGATGGAATTTTTAACGCTTCATTCACCGCTTCACAGTTACAGAATTTGGCTGCAGGACAGTAAGATGTATCGGAATTAATTTCAGTCAATTTTAGTGGGTACACACTATTGTGCTGTATCTAAATCAGTAGATGCGCTTTTTAATTTTAAATTTTTGCAAAAAATGCCCGTGTTTAAATATTTCGAGCCAACCATGACTTGCAATAAAACTTAAAAGGCATTTTATTTGAGTATATGGAGTGTAGAGTAGATGTACTGTTTCACATTTCAAAAATTTTAAAGTCTTACTAGTTATGATATTGGTACCAATTGGAGTACGTCTTTGATATTGGTCTTCAAGTCATATCATTAATTTATTTTCCATTTTTGTTATTTTTTTTAAAATAAAATGTGTTGTGTAGTAGGAATTACAATATGTATCAAAACAACAAATAAAAACTTTTAACATCACGGTCACCGCAACAACATGCGTTCAACGATTTGATTTTAATTGTTTGTGTTCTTTAAATTTTCTTGAATTGATAACTAAATAATAAATCCAATAATTTAATAAAATATGCCAGACCCCCATTATAGGATAGAATAAGATCTCACTGCTATTGCCACTGTTGTATAATATCTCACGTTAACTCGTATGTCTCTCTCTCTCTCTCTCTGGTGTTTACATCCCATGAAGGGATTTTGCCGTCTGTGCCACCAGCTTCCAATCATCTCGTTCTATGACCAGTTGACCCCAGTTTCGACATCCTATATCACGAAGGTCTTGGATGATGTCATCACGCCAGCGTTGTCTAGGTCTTCCTCTTCGACGAACACCAGCTGGTTGTTGTTGGGACGCTTTTTTTATCATTCTTTCCAATGGAGTCCTTTCTACATGACCAAACCATCTAATCCGGTTGGATTTAATGAATCCGATTACATCGCAGCCTCCAAGAAGCTGTCTGATTTCATGATTCATTCGGATTCTATACTGATTTTCAGCAACTTTACTTGGACCATAAATTGTTCGTATGACTTTCCTCTCGAATGTTGATAGAATTCTACAATCGGAGGAAGTCAGTGTCCAGCTTTCACTTCCAAATGTGAGCACAGGTCGAATTAATGCTTTGTAAAGTGTGAGTTTGCACGACTGCGAAAGATGTTTGGATCGCAAAAGTTTTGAGTATGCGTAGAAAACTATGTATACGGCAGAGACACGGGCTTTAATATCTGCCTGCATGCCATTTGACGATGTTATTACAGATCCGAGGTATTTGAAGTTTTCTACACGTTCCACTTCATAGTCGCCAGTATTCAGATTGCCGGGAGGTATATTCCTGGATGTTGTTAAAAGTTTAGTCTTGCCGGTGTTAATGCATAATCCAAGTCGTTTAGCATTTCTTTCAAGCTGAGAGAGACTATCCTTGATATCGCTTGTTCTACGTCCGAGAAGCACAATATCATCTGCATAGCCAAGAACTTGACTAGATTTGTTATATATGCAGTTTTGTGTCTCAATTCGGCTTTTTCTTATCGCGTACTCCAGCGCCAAATTAAATAGTATGGACGCGAGTGCATCACCTTGTCGAACACCTGATGTTATATCGAAAGGATCAGAAACAGACCCTTCGATTACTATTCTACAATTTGATCCCGATGTTGTGAGCTTGCACAGAGAAACAAGTTTCTCTGGGATACCAAGGCATATGAGTGCGGACCAGAGGTTGTCGCGGATGATACTATCATATGCTTGCCTGAAATCAACGTAGAGCTGGTGAATGCTGATGTTGTACTCCCAACATTTTTCCAGAATCATCCTTAATGTAAAACATTGATCTGTGGTTGAGCGGTTGGGACGAAAACCACACTGATAGTCACCTATGATAGATTCGGCGAACGGGATGAGTCGAGCAAGTACAACATTAGCTAGTATTTTATATGCAGTGTTCAACAGTGCGATGCCACGATAATTTTCACACTTTAGAAGGTCACCTTTCTTATGTAGCGGAACAATGAGAGCTGTTTTCCAGTCAGCAGGTAGTTCTTCTTGGTCCCAGATTGCAAGAATCAGATCGTATATACGTGAGACCAGCGCTGCTCCTCCAGTTTTCAGAAGTTCTGCGGGAATTCCATCGAAACCTGGTGATTTGCCATTTTTCAGTTTTTTAATGGCAGCTTCCACTTCTTCTATTGTTGGGTAAGGGACAAAAATCTCCTCAGTTGATGGAGCAATTGCTCGAATAGGATGAACTTCGTTCGTCCTATTGAGTAGGTCTTGAAAGTGGGATCGCCACACTGCCAGCACATCACGTTCACTTGTTGTAAGTTCATTATTTTCATTTTTGATGGCTGTAGATCTTGGGTGGAAATCTTTTGTCAGATTCCGTGCATTGGCAAAGCACTCTTTTGAATTTCCGTTGGCCGCATGTTGGTTGATGTATTCGATGCAGCTATTCATGTGTTCGCGTTTCTTTTTACGTAGAAGTTTTGCTGAGGCTTTTCTGGCGCATAGATAATCAGCTTGGGAGCTTCGGGTGTTCCTTGTTAACCATTTTTCTCGCAGTTTTTGTTTGTTTTCAACGGATTGGCGGCACTCGTCGTCAAACCATTCGTTGTGTGATTTCGGTGGTCGTTTTCCGATTGTAGTTTGTGCTGCGGCTATAATGGTTGATTGAAGCGTTTGCCATTCTTCTTGTATGTTTAATAGCCTCTCAGAAGAGATATCATGCTCTTCTATGTTTTGTGTTATTATTTCCTGATATCTATTTAGCGTTTCCGGATGTTTAAATGCTTCGACATTCCAGCGCACGGTCTTTTTTGCTTGTCTGTTAAATGTAGATGACAACTTGCACTTGTACTTAAAGATGACAAGCATATGATCGGTGTCCATATCAGCACCTCTGTATGATCGAACGTCAGTTATACTTGTAGAGTGTCTCTTAGAGATCATGACGTGATCGATTTGATTTTCCGTTCTTCCGTCATTTGATTTCCACGTTGCCTTGTGAATTCTCTTGTGAGGGAAGAAAGTGCTGGAAATTACTAGATCATACATCATAGCCAGCTCGGCTGCGCGAAAACCGTTATTGTTGCTGGTATGATGCAAGCTGTTAGGGCCGATATGTGTTTTAAGTTCTGCAATCCTACCGATTTGAGCATTAAAGTCACCTACCACGATTTTTATATCGTGCCGCGGGATGTTATTGATGACTTCCTCGAGTTCTAGGAAGAACAGGTCTTTAATATCATCTGCTTTATCTTCAGTAGGTGCATGAACATTGACGATCGTTACATTGAATTTTTGCGTGCGGATTCTCAGTGTGCATAACCGCATATTAATTGGGCAGAAGTCGATAACATGCTGATTCACGCGACGGTGTATAAGAAAGCCAACTCCAAATTCTCCTCCGTTTTGATGACCGCAATAATACAGAGTGTATCCTTTCGCTGTTTCATGGATTCCACTGCCTGGCCATCTTAGTTCTTGTAATGCCACTATATCCAGTGTGTAGCTCTCGACTTGTTGTGTTAGTTTTAGGAGATCTCCTGGTCTTCTAAGGCTTAGCACGTTCCAGGTTCCTATTTTTAAATCGTAGTCCGGGTACAGTTTCCGAGGTCGTTCCAATAATGAATCCGAGATATTCCGAGGCCTGTGTACAGAATTCATGACAGTAATTTTTTTACGGAAATGGGGTGTTAGCCCTTCGCCCAACCCAAATTTTCGTGAATGGGTTCGTTCTGCATCTTAAGGTCACCAGAAACAACTTTTTACACGTTTATATAGCGAGCTGCTTGATTCAAGACAGACGCCCGCTGAAAGCCGCCCCTAACATGGAGAACAGACGCTTTCTATACATTTATATAGCGAGCCGCTTGATCCAAGACAGACGCCCGCTCCAAGCCGCCCCTAACATGGAGAACAGACGCTTGAGTTGCATTGGTTTTATGGCGCCAATGACTCGCCATGGTGCAGAATCATTGAGTATAAGCAGTATTTACTCTGCCCCTCTCAACTACACCAACCTAATTCTGTTAGCGTTACCCAGGTAGCACGGCGTGGACGTAGAATTTCGGATTTTCACTACCCTCGCTAACTCGTATGTCAACAGATATAATTATTTACTTACAAATTAACTATGACCATTGATACACACGCATTTTGTATCTAGCTAATAACGATATATTGCTCAAAATCAACTGATTTACATAGAGAATCTCTTACATAGGCGTATTCAGGGGGGTGCGAGGGTGCATATGCACCCCCTTAAAAGGCCAAAATCAACACCATAATTATGCTATTGAATCACTTCAGATGTGTGATAAAGTACTTTATCCCAATGTTTTTAAATTATTAAAAATTTTAGTGACGTCACGACATGCACTTCAGAACATTCATTTTCAACTTTAAAATATTTAAAAAGCTACTTGTGAAATTCTACTTCAGAAAGGAGATAAACGGCCTTTCATTACTTTATATATACAAGAATATAAAAGTAGATGAAGAAGAAGTGCAAAGTATTTTGTAAAAGAATAAACGAAAATTAAACATTTGTTTGTAAAATATATACAAAAGTAATTATATTGTAGTGATACATATTAAATATTATAAAAGAAATAAATGCAAATTTGCGTACATAGTTTTTATTATTAAATTTAAAATAATGCACCCCCCCAAAAAAAATCCTGGATACGCCACTGATCTCTTACATACCTTTGCTGATTTACATCAACATGTATTTTCAAAATTTTGCTTTGAACACTCAAATGCGTTTTTTGTTACAAGTTTCTTGTTTTAATTACAACCTGTATGCATATGGTATACCAGAAGGTTTAATTAAAATAAAGTAGATATAAGTGCGTGTAATACCAAAATTTGTCTTTTTTTGAACTTTTTTTTTTGGAAATTTTGATTTCAAAAACCGTGTAAAGTCGAAAACGTGTTAAATGAGTGCCGTGTAAAACGGGGGATAGGTGTATGTAATCGAACCGACGAAAAAAATCATTCTTTTTCTTTTCTTCTATTTTATTTTTATTATTTTTGTTTTATTTTTTAATTTTTTTATTTGTTTACTATGATTAGTAAATTTTTTTGTATGATCTGTCCCGATTAAATGAAATATTGTCCCGAAAAAGCGAAATAAATTTGTTTTATTTGCTTTGTTTTGTTTCCGTTCTTTAGGATTTGTCCCAATTAAACGGCTGTCCCGATTAACCGGTGTCCCAATTAAGCGGAATCGACTGTATAATAAAAATGGTAAAAGGTTTAATTTAAAGGCGCCAAAATTATTGTTTTCAAAAACAATTTTATGATTAGACGGTGCCTTCCTTAAACATTTTATTATATTTTCTCTAATCCCATAGTATAAAACAATAAACAATAATATTATATAAACAAATTTGTTAATCCTATTTTCATTAATACTTTTAAGTTTTTAAATATAAGAAAAAGGACAGTTAATTTTTAGATTTCAGAAGAGTAAGAAGAATTTTTAACCATCGAAGTTTTTAGTCTTAAAAATAAATAAGTTGTTTTAATATAAAAAATAAAATTTTATAACATATAATGCAAATTACAAAATAGTTGAAAACAAGAATTAAAATAGTAAGTAGTGTAATAAGTGTAACCGGTTACTGGAGATACCTTGGAATAGCGCTAACAACTTTTGATCAAGCGTTTTCGAATAGTTCTTTTGTTTCGCGGAAAACGGTTTGTTTTGTTTTTTTATTCCTTATTAAATTAAAATACCTCTAAATTCAATAGCGAAGAAGTTAGGAGGTCGCGGTTTTTTTTATTTAATTCATACATAAGCTTGTGTATTAAAACGGGTGAATATTTGACAAAGATTACTTTGATACTTTTGACGCTATTCCTTTACAAAGTCAATTTTTAGTAAAATTTAAAAAAAATAATACTTTGCTTTCCATTATTTCAAAAACGGAGATATATGTCATAATTTTTTTTAATGGAAATGTTCTTTAAAATGTCAACTTGAAAGTTACTTTGGTTGTTAGCGCTATTCCAAGGTATCTCCAGTAACCGGTGGGACAACATTCGTGGGACACCCAGTATAGTGAAAATAATCAATTGTATAATAAAAAACTTTAAAAGTTAAATTATAACATATCTTTGGTTACATATCTTTGGTCATTTTATTATACAAAAAAATAAATGAATTTTTTGAAAATACCTTTTTTCTATAAAATTTGGCTTAATTATAGACTATATATATTATTTAATTTAATTTTTTATTTTTTCATTCCAAACGTTTCGACGTTTAGGGTCATCCTCAGTGTCTAAAACAACAAAACAACAATGCAGTTAAACATAACAAATGATATGGTAATAGGTGGTACATAAATACAAATTAGTGTAATACTTAGGCCTAAAATTATGCTAATTAGGCCTAAAATTATGCTCATGCTTATGTTGCTAATCTCAACACTTTCAGTTATTTAACATCACTAATAATAATTAATCTGAATATTTCTAGTTATTGAATTAAATATAAAATAAAACTTTAATGATTTAAAAAAAAAAAAACTCTTTAAAAATTATTAAAAATTATTTACGATCAAACAATGATCAAGTCAACTAACGTATTAACATTAATATTTTAAATTTGCGGTTTTTCTCCTCTCTTTAACTGGAAAGTGGTGAGTAAAAAAGTAGTCAACCTTTACTCATTGCATTCCAATTCTAGAGGTAACCATAAGAAAGAGATGCCGATGCCAACGTTCGTTCTTTCAACGGTAGAGAAAGAAAAATATTTTTTAAAAAAATTTTTTTAATTTCCAACAAGATTTTTTTGGGTTGTTATTTTTTATAGATTATCTATATATATGGTTATGTGTGTGTTAATGATATATTTTTGTTTATGATCCCTATGTAATTGTCATGTAATTTGTTAGTGTCCACCTTGTAATTTACTGTGCTTTTGCTATTGTTCCATATGTGGCAAGCTTCTTTGAAGGTTCTTTTAAATTTGTTGTTCTCATATTCCAGGACAGTGGGGTTGTCAAAGTCAAAAGAATCTTTGCATTCAAACGAATGTTTAGCCAACGCTGAACGAAATTCTGTATTGGTTGTTATTTTTCTGGTCACTTTTACATCACACTTATGTTGATTGATTCTGGTTGATAAAGTTTTTGATGTTTCACCTATGTATATTTTTTTGCAATTACATTCAACCTTGTACACCAGTCCGTTTCTTTTTTCAATTGGGATTTTATCTTTTAATTTTGTAAATGAGGAAGATAGTTTATTTGTGCTTTTGCTGGCAATGCGGGTGTTTTGTTTTTCAGGACAAAGATAGTGTTTTATTTTTTCTGAAAGTTTGGGGATGTATGGTAATGCACCAAATACCATTTTCTGTTGTTGATTAGTCACTGACAAGATCGTGTTCTTTCTTTTTTTATATGTGTACAATGTCTTTGTAATTAATTTTGATATCATTTTTTTAGGGTAATTGTTTTTCAAAAGTATATCAGTTATTATTTTTATATTATTATTTCTGTAGTCTTTGTCACTCAAATAGAATACTTTTTTTATGAAGGGGAGATTGGGAAAAAAAATAAATATTAATATAAATTTATAAATAAAATATTAAAAATACAAAAAAATATTATATATATTTTTAAAAAATCGTGTTTTAAAAGAAATTTATAATTATGTTACTGTGTTCTATAAGTGAAAATACAACACCTGCATTTTGACAACGTTACAAAAATATAACTTTTTATATATTTACATATTTTAATACCAAATTATATAAATATTCAATGGTATGTATAGTAGAATAAAAGGATTCTAATTTCTCAGAATCAATAATTTAACCACGCACCATAAAGTAACCAAAAGGTACCTAAGTTGTCTTCTTAATCAAATCGCTCTTAATCGGTTGCTCCATATATGTATGTTTAAGTATCAAAATAACAGAATTTCTTTAAATTTTGCTCTTATTAATGTTAATAGAATAAAATTTAGAAAAAATTTATTTAATGTATAATTTAAAAAAAAAATGATACACTATTGTTTGTATATTCTCAATTTCCTATTTGTAAATTTATTTTTATTTTGAAAAAAAAAAAAAAATCAAATTTGGAAAATTGGTGGATTTTATGAAATTAAATTTATTGTTAACAGTTTAAATTAGCAGCGAACTACTATATCGACCGATAATTTGAATTCAACCATTACAACAAAAATGGCACACTTTAGTTTATATTTAAATATCTTAAATTTGTTTAATAAAGTATACAATCAACAATTAAATAAATATTTAATAAATTTTTTGCATTTCTTACAAAAACTAGTGTGTATTACTAGCGCGAACTGTGTTTCCGAACTACACTCTTGTTTGGAAAACGCGTTCGCACTAGTAATACACTATTGTATTATGTTCTTTTCTTTTTTCGTATTTTGTTAATTTTTTATGAAAGCATTTTCGATATTGACATAAATAAATGCTTTAAAAATATTTTTTTAATTTGAATAACTTTTTTAATCGAAGCAAACAGTACTATATAATGATAATATTTAAATAATGGAGATCGTTATGTAACGCAAAATGGTTAAAATAAAGTGCATATAGCAAATATATCGACGTATAAAAATAATGGTAAAACTGATATATAGATATATCAATATATCGATAAATCGAAATATCAATATATCGATGTATCGATTATATCGATAATTTCGATATATCGATAACATTGATAATATCGATAATATCGACATACCGATAATATCGATATATCGATCACATCGATAATTCAATCAAAGCAACCGTTAGGAAACGACGTGTTTTTTCACTTCACATGTTTTCTAATTTTTTCTAATTTTCTTGAATTTAAAATAAATATTTTACTGATATTTTGAGCTGTTGTGGGGCAAACACATCAAAATAAAAGATCCAGAATGTCTTGTTTTAAGTGTAATCAAAAAATTAATCGGGATGATATCGAAAAAATTGTATGTGATTCGTGTAAAAATTTATTTCATTACAAATGTACGTCGTTATCAAGTAATGAACTAGAAGTATTAATTAAAGGAAAACGAATCTGGTTGTGTGGAAATTGTGACAGTAAAAAGAAAAACATATGGCTGAACTCATCTTCTAGCTCTTCTGTCATTAGTAAAACCATATCTCTTGATGTTATTTATGCGGAAATTTGCAATCTTCGTCAAGAAACTAATAGTAACTATGCAGATTTAACCAATATCATTGCTTGAGAAAAACTTTTCATTGATTGCAGAGCTAAAAAATGATAACGAAAATAGAGAAAGAGGGTGAAAAGTACCAAAATGGAAACAAATAGTATTATTTCGGTGAAATTTGTTTCTAGAATCTGCAAACAGAAGATTTTAGAAAAGAAGTATAAGAAGAAATTGTATGCGATGGATTGCGGTTTTAATTCGAACAATAATTCAGAAATTTTCATAAATGAATCGTTATCAAGTTGGAAAAGAAAATTATTTTTCGCTGCAAAAGAGTTTAAGAAATCCAATAACTTTAAATATATTTGGATTAGAAACAACAATATTTTAATGAAGAAGCAGGACGGAAGTAGAATTTTTAAAATAACTAGTTTTGATGATCTTGATCGTAATTTATAATAATAATTTAAAATTAATAATTTTGCTTCCGATTATAATTCCTCATTAATATATAACATTAAAGATTTCAATATTGTTCATCAAAACACAAATAGTTTAAGAAAGAATGCAGTAACAATTTTTCCTCATTTTTTAACATCTAATGTAATGGCAGATATTATTTTTTTCTCTGAAGTTTGGATAAACTCTAACGAATTGAATATTGGTTTGTACAACTTTCCAAATTATATCACTATCGACTGCTGTAATGATAATTATAGAGCCGGTGGCATAATAGGGTATGTAAAAAACAATATTACTTTTGATTCTTCTATTGCTTGTAGCGATCATGCTGATATTGTAAAAGTTAATATTTCTCTTTTGTCTGAACAATTATGTATTGTTTGTGTCTATCGACACCATTTTGTTAATGTTAATGAATTTATCCCATATTTTTCTTCCTTTTTGGAACAAATACAAACAAAAAATTTAATAGTAATGGGTGACCTTAATATTGACATTTCAAATTTAGATGATACCAGTGTTAAAAATTACTTGTTAATGATGTCATTGTAGGGACTGTTATTGCTTATCAATAAACCAACTAGAACTACAAATAACACTAAAACGGTTATTGATCATATTTTTGTTAGACAAATTTTGTTTCTAATGTATATAATTACGGTCTTTCTGATCACCATTTAATATCTTTAAAAATAGATAGTTGTATTGTTGATGTTAAACAGAATTATTCTTTTGAATGTAAAATAATAGATTACGAAAGTCTAAATTACAAATCATCGACGGTGATCTGGATTCCTATTTTAGAGGCTGATGATATTAATTTTTCATTTTCTGAGTTTATAAACGTTCTGATCGTTAACATAGCGCAATGCACCAAAACTAATGTTATAAAGAACCAAAAATTTAACAAATGGGTTTCACTAATACTAAGTTTACACCAGGATCTAATAGGTACATACTATACTTATTAGGTCGACTATGGTCGATGTAAACAGTTATCAAAAAAGTACGTACCAAATATTTGGTAGGATGATTTGCTACCTATCAAATTAGGTACGTAGCAAATAGGTATTATTTTTGCGGTGTGAACACTAAAATTAGGTATGACATTGAAAATAAAAATAAATCAACTTATTTTATAAATATGTATTTGTGATTTTTTTGCTGAAATTAAAAGTAAAATAAATTTTAGCATTAATATAATAAATGTTTTCAGTTTTTTATAAAAAATATATATGGAAATTATTTTTTCCTAACCAAAAAATTAACAATGAAAAGGACGCGCTAAAAATTAATATGTCATACCTAATTAATAAGAGTTTACATCACCGTATCAAATTTAAAAAGTATGATGGTGAAAATGGCTAGCAAATTTGATACGTAGCAAATTAGATACTGGTGTAAACTTAGTATAAGACTATTAAAAAACTTAATCTTAGAAAAAGCTTGACAAAAAAATAAAACTTCATCCAGATTGTTCAAATCTACATCAACGATTATGTAAACTAAATCAAGAAATTAAGTCTTTAATGCAATCTGATAGGTTTCATTATTATAAAAATCATTTTGATAATTGTAAAAATAATATAAAAAAACAATGGCAGCTTTCAAATGAAATTTTAGGTGAAGGGGGTGCTAAGTATGATAAGTCATTATCAATTATTGATGAAAATGGCACTGTTATTAATAGCTCTCTGAACATCTCAAACGTTTTTAACAATTATTTTATAGATATTATTGATAATATATCCAATAGTTTTTCGGGACTTATTAGTTCCGATGAAAGTTTGCTTTATAATTCTGTTGAACAAAATTCAATATTTATGCGACCAATTACTGAAACTGAAATTATTAATCTCGTTATGTGTCTCGATAATACAAACTCTTGTTGTCATTATTCAATCAGCAATTCAACATTAAAACTCATAGTGCAATCTATCTCAAATATTTTATGCCAGTTGTTTAATAGGAGCATTAATGAAGGTATTTTCCCCGATGTCTTAAAAATTGCTATAGTTATTCCACTCCATAAACCTGGTGACAAGAAAAAAGTTGAAAATTTTAGACCGATCTCTATACTGTCTGTTTTTTCCAAAATTTTAGAAAAGTGTATGAAAGAAAGATTAGTTAGTTTTCTTAACTCAAAACGATTCTTTTCTAATAAACAGTATGGTTTTAGAGAATGTTTATCGACTGAAGACGCTTTGATAGAATATTTTAGCAAAGTTTTTAATAATATAAATAACAATGAATGTGTTGCTACCAATTTTCTTGATATGACTAAGGCATTTGATTTAGTAAAATATAATATCTGGTGTGCGAAGTGTCTGTTTACATTGGTTCAATTCATACCTGTCTAATCGCCATCAGATAGTTAAAATAAAAACACATTAAGTGAGAAACAGCCATTGAAATCAGGTGTTCCACAAGGCTCTGTTCTTGGCCCAGTGTTGTTTCTAGTTTACATTAATTCTATCTTCTCTTTGCCTGTCAAGGGGAGTATGATAGCTTTTGCTGATGATATTGGTATTTGTTATAATGGTAATTCGTTTAGAGATATTGCTGAAGACATGAATAGTGATTTACTTTTGATTCGTCAGTGGTTTGATGTACATTATATGGTGTTGAGTTCAAAAACCAAAACTATGTTTTTTAAACAAAGTGGCTTAATTCCGAATTTTGACATTGTATATCATTGTTCTTCCTGCTCTAATTATATTTCTAGTATTAATTGTCCTCTCTTTTCAATGTGCTGAAATAACTGCATCTTATTGCAAAATGTTGATACTTTCAAATACCTTGGTGTTTGGGTTGACTCTCGATTGAATTTTAATTGTCATTTGAATAATCTCACAAATATATAATAAATGTTAACAGAAAATTGTATTTATTGCATGCTTTATTACCGATAGGTGTGTTAAGAATGTTTTATTTTGGAATGATTCAATCTAAAATTCAATATGGAATTACTTGTTGGGGAGGAATGTATAAATAAATCTACATTATACCATGCTATTATTGCCCAGAAACATAGTGTTAGGATAATTTTAAGGAAAAATAGACTGGAAAGATCTTTGCCATTGTTCAGACAATTGAAAATATTGCCTTTGCGATATTTATATATTTTTAAATGTCTTAAATTATTTTTTCTTCGAAGTGGTAATAGGAGTATGGAAAGATTAGGACCAAGATTGAGAAATTTAAATTTTAATCCCTTGCCAAGATGTGAACATTTTCGAAAGTTTTTCTTATTCAATGGGCCTAATATTTTTAATAAACTACCAACTGATATTAAAAATATACTTAATTTGAAACTTTTTTTAAAATGTTTGTGGAAATGGCTGTTAAATTTGGATACAGTGGAGAATCTTTTATCAGCAGTTCGTTAATTTTCATTTATTTTAGTTCTTTGCTTTTTTTTATTATTTGTGTTTGCTCACTTTGATTGCTGATAAGGAAAGTTGTACAAATTCATTGCTTAAATATTCTTCTTTATTATTTGTTACGAATTTTTTTTAACTGTTATTCGTTTTTTTTTTCATTAATGTACTGTGAATTTTTTTTTCTTTCTCTTTGTAATTTTAATATTTGTTTTACTGCATTTTCTTTTCTTTTCTTTTCCTTTGTTTTTTTGAATTGTTGTTGTTTTTTTTTGTTTTCTTATTCAGTTGATATACCTTTTTCTTTATAATTGCATTACTTTTATATCCATTCATATTTTTATTTTTTTTTCTGCTTAAGTATTCATTTAATTTTTTTTTCTTTTAAGTAATATAATAATGGATTTTTGCCCCACTTCATTGTCTTAAATGTAATTCAAATTTTTGAAGCGAATTTCGCAATTGATCTAATTTTGGATCACTGAAATTCCCTAATTTTCATTCCCTTTTTAATATAAATCTTATCTTAATTTTACTATCAATTTTTTTGTTAATTTTTTCTAAATGTTAATTGTTTTTTGATTTAATTTAAAATTGTTTTTACATTGTAATTATAAGTTGTTAATATGTTGTAATTAGGGATTACAAAGAGATATAAATAAATAAATATCGATCATATCGATCATATCGATATAGTGATATAGAGATAATATCGATATGTCGATATATAATATAGATATCTATTGATGTATTGATATTTTTTCTTGGCACTAGACTTCCTGGCATACCAGCAGAAATTTTTTCCGTTTGCAGATAGTTGCATTACTACTTCTTGAGGTAGTGTATTTCATTACGCCTGAATGATATCTATTTTTCTACGTTTAATTTCTTCTTCAATTTTTTTATTACAATTCTTATTATTGTTTGTTCAAATAAGTAAATTTTTCTTCCATTTCTCGGATATTAAGTTAATTATTTAAGTGGTAGAGATTTGTATTGTAAGACAAAAGGCATATTTATACTTGAAATAACAATTTAGTTATGGAATTCAATTACAATTCTTTGTCAACGACCATACCATGTTGTAATCACCGGTTCTCGTCAGTCTCATCATATTTTCCGTCGAGATAAGATGTGAAAACGAATTGTTCGAATAATTTATGTTAAATATTCTTTTCTTTTATTAGTTTTTGGTATTAAAACCGTAATAAAATTTAAATTTTCAAGTGAAAGTGTGGTGACAAAAGAATGAAGATATCCTTCATCATAAAAGACAAACAATAAAAACTAATATAGTGTTGTGACAAATAATTAAATATCTTTATTATTTAAAAAAAAAATTCAAATAAAAAAAAAACTATTCGTAACATTTGTAACAATGTTTTATAAAAATAAAAACTATTCTTACCTAGGCTAGTGCAATTATAAATAAATTTTGTTAAGTGCAATAAAAAAAGAATAAAAATAAAAAATGAATTATGATCAATGGATCACCAAAACAAAGAAAAAAAGGTCAATTAATACGATTAGACCTAATCTTATAAAACGAAGATTAAAGGCGTCACATCAGAAATCGGCGACAGAAATCCAAAATTCTATTTCTGAAATGCGAAATAGATATGAGATACCAGAGGAAACAAAGGAACTTCCGACAGAGATTGAAGACATGGTCCAAAATGAACCAGAATCCTTCCCAGAAAACGATATAATTTCTTTATTAAAAGAAAAGAACGCAACACAAAATTCAAATCAAATCAAGGTACCAGCTCAAAAAGAAAAAAACAATCTCAATACTGAGAAAAAAATAACTATTCCACCAATAAGTGTAAGCAATCAATCCGCCACAGATCTGATTGCTTTAATCAAAAATCACCTAAAAATACAAAAATTTTTGATAAAAAAAATTAACAACAATAAACAATTAGTTTATTGTCAAAATTTTGATGAATACAACAAAGTACTTGCAGCCCTTAATGAAATCAATGCAAAACATTTCACGTTCACACCAAAAGAACTGAAATTGAAGACTCTAATTTTGAAAGGACTTAGTCCATTTGAAAAAACGGAAGAAATTTTAAAAGAACTCCAAACATTTAACAATGAGAATGTAGAATTCGTAAGAGTTTCTCATTTCAACCCCAAAAGTAGAGATAATAGTTCTATGATGTTAGTACAAGTCTCACCCACCACCAACATTCAAGACATCTATAAAATAAAATATGTCAACTACCAAGTAGTTACATGGCAGAAACTACACTCTCATGGACAAATACAATGTAAAAAATGTCAACGATTTGGACATGCCGCAGCCAATTGTAGCATGGGATACCGATGCGTTAAATGCGCAGAACAACACGAGCCAGGTAAGTGTAGCTTGAATTCGAATATTAGTAACCCTAAAGAGCAACTATTCTGCGTGCTCTGTAAGAGCGTTGGACATCCTGCTTCTTATAAAGGATGTCCAAAACATAAAGAAATGCTCGAAAGAGCAAGACAGGTACGGCGTCTCCAACAAGAGAAGCAAGTTATGAAGCAGCAAATGCTGAATAACTATATAAAATCAAATGTAGCTTTCAATAGCTTATTTCGCTCTAATGAGCAAGAAATCCCTACACCAAATGTTCCATATACAAGTGGAATTATTAATTCAAATACTGCTACTACACAGCCTGACCAAACTAATTTCAATTCGCTCATTGAAGCACTAAAAACCTCATTAACTGCAACAATCAGCGAGCAATTTTCCAAAATAAAAGATATAATAAATGAACAGACTAATCGTATTGATGTTCTTTACGCAGCTCTTAACATTCCATATGGAAAATAAACCATCTAATATTTCACTAATCCAAAATCTGAGTGTGATATCGCTCAATGTCAATTCCATTGTTAGTCTGATGATAAGATCTTTCCTTTTAAAATTTCTTCAAACCTACAACCCTGATATATTACTCGTCTGTGAGACAAAACTTACTTCAAAGCACAAAATAGAATTTCGAGATTATAATGTCATTCGGAATGATCGACCAAACTCATCGTTTGGAGGAGGTACAGCTATTATTATTAAAAAGAAGTTTTCCTTCAAACGAATCCACCCAGCTCAGTTTAACAAATTTACTTGTCTCGAATCTACCAATATAATGCTACCACTTCTAGATAGAAACGTTCTTATAATTAGTTCTATCTATGCCCCGGTAGACGATAGTTTAACATTTAAAACGGAGTTTGAAGAGTTCGTCAAACTTCTTCAACTTAATACGCTTTCAAGATATCATATTGTGGCAGGTGATCTAAACGCAAAACACAAAGAGTGGTTGAATCCAGTAAATAACACGAGAGGAAACTTCCTTAGTAATTGGATTAAAATCAATCAAATAGAATTCAAATGTAAACTTTATAGTCCACAAACTTCTACATTTCCGTCCGCAAACTCTTATCTGGATCTTTGTATAGCTGATACTAGATTAGAAATATCCACAGATGCGCACTCTAGACTACAAGTTCTTCCTTTTGATAGTGATCACAATGCCATCCAATTTAAAGTTTCTTTGATCCATGACTCGCCATTTGAGCTTATCCAAAATGAAATAATTCCAAGAATAAATTTCAGAGCAGCAAATTGGAATAAATTCCAAATCATTTGAATTTAAAAATTCAACAAGAGTTCTCCAACCACACATCTACTCGCCCGGATAAAAATATGACAAACAACGAAATCGATGAAAGTTTAACAACAATGGAAGAAATTATATCCCAGAGTATAAAACTATCAATTCCAATTATAAAACCAAAAAACAACATGGATTGCTACAGTAATCCACAAATTAAACTACTACAAAAACACAAAAGTCTTATCCTCTCAAAAATCTTTCAAATATACCGCAATGGACATTCAAATAATTCTCCCGATTTAACCCGTTATAAATCAATGCTAAATTGCATTAAAATTCTAATTAAGCAAAATTTTCAAAATTCAATTAATTCATTCTGGACAAAAAAAATTAACGGCATCTCTCAAAAGCAGTCCACGGAAATGTTTCCACAAATAAATTCCATATTTAGACCAAAATCGAAAGTAATTATACCCGACCTACTTGCACATGAGTCGCAAATACATAATTTCAACTTTAACATACAAACCCTCACAAAAGATGGTCAAGGCAATGTTATAGTTTCTGAAGAAGAAGATAAATTAAACCTACTTGGTCATAACTTTGAAAAAACTCACCAAGCCAATATAGAACTGGGCAGGCCAGAACTTTCTCGAATTGTCGAGCAAAAAATTCAAAACTTTCTTAATCAAAAATCATCAATCTCTCTTGTTAATTTTAACTCAACTTTACAATCTAATTCCCTGAGCGGGCAATCGACACAAAATTATTTCACAACAAAAGAAAACCTTGAATCAATTTTTCGATCTTTGAACAACAAAAAATCGTCAGGCGCGGATGGCATTCCTAACATAGTTCTTAAACATTTGCCTCCCGCTGCAATTGATATTTACTGCATTATCCTAAACAATGCTCTGAATAACTCATATTTTCCCGACAAATGGAAAAAATCATTAGTCATTCCGATTATAAAGAAAGGAAAAGACCCCCAAAGTACCAAGAGTTATAGACCTATCAGCCTTCTCCCTAATATAAGTAAAATTTTTGAAGTAATTATTAAACAATCACTCGAACAAGTTTGTCAAGAAAAAGAAATTATCCCCAATTGCCAGTTTGGCTTTAGATATCAACACTCAACCGTTCATGCAATTAACAAATTGACGTCCGATATATGTTGGCATCGTAACAATAAAAAATATGTTGGTACCTGTCTTATAGACATGGAAACAGCGTTTACAACGGTATGGAGCAACGGCCTCATATTCAAATTAATTAAAAAAGGTTTCCCTGCGCACCTTATTTATCTGATCCACAATATGATATCTAATAAAACATTTACAGTAACAAACGGACCATCGTCTCATTCCAAGGATTTTACAGTTCAAAACGGTTAAAACAAGGAACCGTCATATCTCCAACTCTCTTTAGTATATATATTAGTGATTTACTGTCATCATTCAATTTCAATAAAGATAATAATATAATAGCGTTTGCAGACGATCTTATTATTTACTGTGCTGGAACCAAAGTCCAAGATATACAAACCAAACTGCAACAAATGCTGGATAACATCCTATTTTACGCACATTCTTGGAAACTTAAAGTTAACATTGAAAAATGTGAAACAATTCTTTTTCGACCACCTCTCAGTCAAGCCAATAGAAATATAAAAAACAATTGGAAAAATTTCCAACTTAAAGCTGGTACCCAGACTATCACACACAAAACAAACGTCAAATATCTCGGTATGACCCTTGACCATTACCTCTATTATAACGATCACATTAAAATGCAACTTGAAAAAGCACGAAAGGCTTTTATGCTTCTTAAAAGACTATTTTTTAACAAACACTTAAAACCCAAAGTTAAAATAATCTGCTACCAAACATTAATTCGACCCATATTAACATACGCGTGTCCTATATGGTTTAACATATCCTCAAGTTATATGGAAAAATACAGAATTTTCGAAAGAAAAGCCCTCAGAGCCTGTTTAGGTAAATATCGTACAGAGCGTAGTGGCTATAAACATTTCATCTCAAACAAATCCATATACAATCTAGCCAATATAGAACGAATTGATATCCATATCATAAATTTAATACGAAGACATTTTTCCAGAACGCGTAATATCACTGATAATGATTTTATCTCACAACTCATATATCCCAACGAATTATACTTTAAAAAAACACTCACAACAGGCTATATTCCTCCAGAAGGGTTTATTTATCTAGACAAAGAAGGCTACATTATCAACCACAATAATATTCCAATAATTTATCACATTTTTAGAAGACCGACCGACAAAACGATAAGATATGACAAACACGCCATTGAACAAGAAGACTTGCGCTTCAAAACTACCACAGCGACTAATTTGAGAGGGAGAAAATTTCGAATTCAAACTACACCGCCATGGTGGTGTGATCAATAATGATCTAAAGTTCATAACCCGAATTTTAGTTTACACTAGATTTTAAGTTACATATTTATTTTATTTTTAAGTTTTGTAGATTTTGTAGATTTTATTTTAACCCTAGGATAAGATTTTCTTTTTTTAGTTTTAGGTTTAACATACATTCACAACCAAACATCAGAATTGCATTTTAGTAGTAATTTTTGGCAATATATAAAATAAACACAAAAAATTCTAAATTAGTTTAAGATTAACTAAACATACCGTTCTGTTAAAAACAATACAAACATCCGATAAAACGTTTTATTTAGAGAGCCCCTAAGAGGCCATTAATTAAATATAACAATTTTTTTATAATATTTCTTTAGCTTTAGAGAATTTAAAATGTAAACATTGATTTATACTGTAAAATAAAGCAATTTTTGAATTTGAATTTGATTTCACCGGTTCTCGTCCGATCACCGAAGTTAAGAGACATTGGGCGTGGTTAGTACTTGGATGGGTGACCGCTTGGGAACACCACGTGCCGTTGGCTCTTTTTATTTTTTCGAATTTGAATTTGAAAATTATAAAAGTAAATAAATATACAAATTTTTCACTGATGATAGATATAATTATATATGAAACCAGTCTTGTGTTTGTGGTAGAAGAATGCTTTGTGGTAGAAGAAGTTCTAGTGTCGCTTTACCGAGCTCAATGTATTTGGGCCATGCAAGTTCAGAGCAGTTTGAGGATATTTATTCCATGGTTCCTCCCTGGAGCTGCAGAATCTACATCTTTCGGAAGCAGCTGTTAAAAAAATAAAACGTTGGCACAAGTAAAAATCTTTGGAAAGTCATTAAAGGCTTCACTTATCCTCGATAATTTGAAAACAACTGCATGATCATCTTTGATGATATTCCAATCGAAGAAAAATAGCAACCTATATTGGTCATTTAATCAATTATTAAATTTATTCTGGTCATCTCGGTTCTCGTCATTCTAATGAGTAAAGCCATGAAATAGTCGTCAGTCTAATCATATCTACCGTCGAGATAAGGTGTAAAAACGTATTGTTCTTACAATTTATGTTAAATATTTCCTTTTCTTTTATTATGTTTTGTTATTAAAACAATATGTAAATAAAAACTATTCTTACCTAGGCAGTGCAATTATATATAATTTTTTTAAGTACAATAAAAACAGGATACAAATAAAAAATGAATTATGATCAATGGATCACCAAAACAAAGAGAAAAAGATCAATGAATACGATTAGACCTAATCTTATAAAACGAAGATTAAAGGCGCCAGCCACATCAGAAATCGGTGACGGATATCCAAAATTCTTTTTCTGAAATGCGAAATAGATATGAGATAAAACAAGAAACAAAGGAACTTCCACCAGAGATTGAGGACACGGTTCAAAATGAACCAGAATCGTTCCCAGAAAACGACATAATTTCTTTTTTAAAAGAAAAGAACGCAACACAAAATTTAAACCAAGTTAAGGTACCAGCTTAAAAAGAAAAAAACCATCTCAATACTGAGAAACAAATAACTATTACACCAATAAGCAATCAATCCGCCACAGATCTGATTCCTCTAATCAAAAATCACCTAAAATTAAAAATTAACAACAATAAACAAATAGCTTATTGTCAAAATTTTGATGAATACAACAAAGTACTTGCAGCCCTTTTATGAAATCAATGCAAAACATTTTACGTTCACACCAAAAGAACTGAAATTGAAGACTCTAATTTTGAATGGACTAAGTTCATTTGAAAAAACGGCAGAAATTTTAAAGAACTTCAAACATTTAACAATGAAAATGTAGAATTCGTAAGAGCATCTCATTTCAACCCCAAAAGAAACGATAATAGTTCTATGATCTTAATACAAGTCTCACCATCAACCAGGATACAAGACATTTATAAAATAAAATAAATCAACCATCAAGTAGTTACATGGCAGAAACTACACTCACATGAAGAAATATACAGTGTAAAAAAATGTCAACGACTTGGACATTCAGCAGCTAATTGGAGCATGGGATACCGATGCGTTAAATGCACAGAACAACACGAACTAGGTAAGTGTAGCTTGAATTCGAATATCTGTAACCCTAAAGAGCAACTATTCTGCGTGTTCTGTAAGATCGTTGGACATCCTGTTTCTTATAAATAACATAAATGAATGCTCGAAAGAGTAAGACAGAAGCAACTTATGAAGCCGCAAATGCTGAATAACTATATAAAACCAAATGTAGCTTTCAATAGCTTATTTCGCTCTAATGAGCAAGAAATCCCAACATTAAATGCTTCACGTACAAGTGGAATTATTAACTCAAATACTGCTACCGCACAACTGGACCAAACAAATTTCAATTCGCTCATTGAAACACTAATGCTCAAAATACATGTGCAGAATTCTGCATGCAGCGAAATTAGAACATGTGTTGTTATATGAGAGCAATTACATGTAAATTATGCATGCAGAAATATTCTGTAAGACATCTCTAATTCTAATTTCGCTGCGCAGCGGCAGTGCTACCACAATAAAAAAACAAAAACTACTTGAAAACATAAAAATGGATGATTTTGACATTTTGTTAGGAAATGAATTTTTTTTTTATAACTCAATTAAAAATGGATGACATTTTTTTGAAATTGAAATTATTTTTGTAATGATTAATAATTTGGTTATAAAGATATTCAAATATTTTAAATAATCCAAATTATAAAATAGTTAAAACTAGTATTGTTGATAAATAAATTTTTGGGAAAGGATTATCGGAAAAAGTGGTAATTTGATATATTCAAAATAGGTAGGTATGAAATAAGACTATCTAGTTTACCTGGAATAAATAGTTCTTGTACAAAATTGTTTAATAAAGCAGAAAAAGAGTATAAATGCCTTTCGTAAAAAATGGTGACGACATCACCATCTGTCATCACTGCGGTAATAATATAAATCAACAACACAAGATTCGCAATCTAGACTCAGAATAAGTAGGAGTGTTTTTTTTTTCATTACATTAAAATTAATTAATTTTTAATTATTTTTTCTCTTGTAAATTTATTTAATTACATAGTGTTTGAGTTTGTTAAATATAATCATCTATGCAGATATAAATCTCAACATTATTTTATAAACGCTTTTGTGCGTCTGCAATTATTGGATGGCGTCATCCGCCATTGTTATACTGAATTAAATCAAATTTTTCTACGAATGTTCGTCAATTTTTGGTATGTTTGAGATTATTCTTTAAGTTTATCTACAACTATCATTCTGGAAATCTAATGAAAGTCAAGATCATCAAATATTCAAGTTAATTCATCTACATTAAATTCATCCTGGCTGATTGTACATTTCCATTATATTGACGGCGTCGTTCGCCATTGTTAAAATTTCATCACAGTTTTTATATTGGAATTTCCAACGAAAATTAATGATGCTGCTATTGGTGGGATTATTATAATATTTATACTTCGTTTCATCTTTAATCATAATAATCTCATTTGGATATTCAAATTAATCAATATAATATTAATTACATGCTGAAATCAATTATTACATTATCTGATTTTGCTGTTCAGTGCCGCTATATTTTGGCATCCTCCGACATTGTTAATTATTTATTGAATTGCATTACATCACTGGATTATTCAAGATTTAATAATACTAAAACTTCATTTTCTAACTGGATCATTATACCAATTCTACGGATCGTGAACACAGCATCATTGTTTCACTTTTTGTTCATATATTTCAATTGGATTTGAATTTTTTGGACTGTTCCTGTTATACATCGTTGTTCAACATTAAACTAGTTGAATTCAATTATATGGATGCTGCTTCTAGAAGGATTATCATATTTTTTTACTCTATATTTCATCTCTCTATTGAAGAATCAATTATATCAAGGCTAGCCTCAGGATCCAGCAACAGGTTTATTTTTATAACTATATTTTGTTAATTTTACATTTATAAATTTAATTGTTATAATCATTTGATAATTTAGCCTTAGCTATACAATTGTTGAATATTCAGAGTATCATAATATTCTTACAGATTTCTCCACTTACTTTCATTGTTTGATATTCTGAGTTGGGTATTGTTTTATTTTAAACTTTCCCCCCAATCATAACCTTCTTTTTTCTAATCTTCAGTCATTGCGAGCTTATTTTAAATTTTGTCTGAATTATTCTCAATTTAATTCATCGTCTGCACTGGTTTCTTTTTTCAAAGAAATAGAGAAGCGGACGATCTTTTTTGATTTGGAAGAACTTTTTATCTTTTTTGTAAAGACAATCAGTTCACAATCTATAAATTATTTGGATCATTGCCTTCCGCTTTATCTCATCATCAGATTGTTTAATTATTCATCTAATTTTAAATGAAATCAATAATTTAAATTAATAAATTATTGTTAAATTGAATCACCATACAATCTTTTTAGTAAATATATTTATTTATTGACGCGTTTCGAATATTAAATATTCATCATCGGTACAAAAAATATGACTAAATCTAAATAAAAACAAATATTCAACAATATTTGTTTTTATTTAGATTTAGTCATATTTTTTGTACCGATGATGAATATTTAATATTCGAAACGCGTCAATAAATAAATATACTTACTAAAAAGATTGTTTGGTGATTCAATTTAACAATAATTTATTAATTTAAATTATTGATTTGATTTAATATACAACACTTGGAGATCAAACAAAATACCTTTTTATTTATTTAATTTTTTACAATAAATAAAAATTTATTTGAAACATATCTAATTTTAATTTTTTGGTTGTTCGCAATGCCTCAAAAAAACAGGAAGATTAAATCCAAACAGGGTGGAAAAATAATAAAAAAAAATTTAAGTTTGAAGTTAGTGAGAGTGAACATAATGGCAGTGCTGACTCTTTGTCTCACATCAACAATAATCCAAATTTATCATCTAATTCTTTTATAAACTTGTCGGAAGATTCAGATTCTTCTAGTGTTGATTCTTTTGATGTTTTGGACAATGTCACTTTAGATGGTACCCGCTCAATTTATGTGAGCAAGCCTCTCTCTTCTGAGAAAATGGTAACTGTTTCCAAGTCATCTTGCACTCAGTCTGTTGATTCTGTAAGTCATCGAGATAGAGAAAACATGGATATAAACAATAAAACCAAATCTTCTTTTTCCACTAAGCCGTTTGACTCTGATACTCAGAGTGTTATAGTTGTTGATAAAAATAATGCTGATATTCAAAATAAAAGCCCTGTAATTAAATATCTTCCTGGGGATTTAAGTCCTTTCTCAATAGTAATAGAAGGATATTTGATTAATGATTTAGATATGGCTTTATATCTTAGGAAATTAAATCTAGGTCCTGTCATTGAAGTTTTTCAATTGAATAGAAATAGAGAAAGAGTTATGGTTGGTTGTTGGAAGACAGCTAACTCTATCATTGATGCCTTCTCTACCATTAAAGAATTCAATGCTCACATTCCTAAGTTTTACACTGAATCCAGAGGTATTATCCGCTTTGTTTCACTGGATACTAACTTGAGCAAATTAACGGACGGCACCAATCCTTTTGATAAAATTACTCATTTAAAACGACTCTCTAGATGGAATCCCACCTCCGAAATAGCCGAGCCTACCTCTTCTTTAATAGTCACTTTTAGGAGATCTACTAACAAGATTTTTTTAACATTTCAGGAGTTAGAAGAAATGTAATACCTTTTATATTGAGACCCTTGCTTTGTTCAAATTGTTTGATTTACGGTCATTCTCAAGATAGATGTAGAAGCAAAAGCCGATGCTATAACTGCTCCACTCTTGACCACTCTACTTCCGACTGCAATAATGATTCTTGCTGTTTACACTGTGGTAAACAAATCAAAACCAACCATTCTGATTGTAAGGAATATACTCTGCAAAAAGAGATAAAAACTCTAATGATCTCTAAAAAGTTATCTTATAGAGAAGCCAGAGACTTTGTTGTTCCCAAAGATTTCAATTATATTCCTGAACATTTTCCTAAATTGCAAGACAGTATAATAAAGAAGACGCCTGCTTCCATAAATGTTTCCGACAATTCTAATAAGCAAAAAACATTGATCCTTTCGCCTGTCAAGGAAAACTCCAATCTGAAGAAAGTGAACAAGTCTTTATTGGAAAATCAAGCTGAATTTAATAATATTCGTTCCGAATGGAACGATCTTAAAGAAAATATCAAAAAGGATAATGAAAGCTTGAGAATGGAAATTAACGAAATTAAAAATAACCAAATACATCTATTATCTATTGTTAAAGACACATTGGTCTTGAGTGAAAACATCGCCAAATTAAAAAATGATGATGTCAACAAATATCTACTCATAGTTGATCTATCTACTAATCTCAAAAAACTTGAAAATATTCTTACTTCTCACACTAAAAATTCAATTGACCACATCATTGGAGAAGATACCTATGTTTTCAATGACGATTCTATTGATCATGTAAATTCATGATTACTGGGTATGACACTTACTTACACCTGTTTTTACAATTATAATTTTATCTTTATTTGCTCTCTGATCACTTTGGTTATGAGGGATTATATTATTCACTTCATCTCAAACCTGTTCTATGAATTCATGATTGAGATTTTTACTTCTTCTATATATGGAATTCTTTACCGTATGAAATGGTTATATGTCGCTACTATTGACATGGGATTCAATACTAAAAATAATTATTTTGATAACTATATTAGTAATATCAAAATTATACTATATGAATTTTGTTTAACTTCCTCTATTCTGAATTTAGGGGAATCAGGTATGCTTCATTCGTTATTACATGTTTTTCTTTTCGCCTATAAAGGTTTGTAACGATCGCAATAATCGCAAAACAATAATAAAACCAAATTCCTCTTTGTTTTCAATTCAATAGAAATGTATTTCATTAGTTTCCGTTCATTTTTACATTAACAATAATTTTAAAATTTTCTAATACTTTACTGCTAGTTAAATTTCGAATATACTATAAAAAGCAAACGAACGTACTCAATTTTATTTCCAATTCTAGCGAACAGATGTCGTTGTCGTTATTAATCTTTGTTGAATTTTGAATATTACACGATTGATTAGAAGATGTCAAAAGCAAAATCACATTTTGCAATTTAAAAAAGATTCATTCCATTTTTGTGATTAAAAAGAAAATGTTCAATTGTTCTTGTTTTAAACATTAAATAAACATAGCTTATAGTTAAATAGAATTAAATTTTGTGTCTGGAAACATAAAGAATATTTTCAAATAATTTTAACACAGTTTAATAATAAGTTATTCCACTTATTCTGACAGGTTAATTATTGTATGAAGTAAAATAATTTTGATCCAATTTCTATGATCAAAACAAAAATGTTTGTTGCATCTAAAGAATAAAGTGGTTGAAGATAAATGATGTAGTATTATTTAAAATTTATAATGGCTAATCCTTTTGATAGTGATAATGATATCTTGGAAGGATTTTTTATGTCCGATTTGTAAAGAAGATTTAAAAACACCAGAACGTCTAACATCACACGTCGAGAATTTGCACTCAGAAGAACAAGATTTATTGAAATCATTGAAAGATATTTTTAGTATTGCAAGGAAAAAAATATATAAAAATTATTGATGAAACAGTGGAATTAGCAAGAAATTTTGATGAACCAGATCATCAATCAACAATTTAAGATAAGTTATTGTTTTATTTTATATTAGTATTGAAATTTAGTTTTTTTTTGTGTGTTTTAACTTGGGTATTTTGATGACAGGCTAATTATACAAAATAAGAGATTCCCAATCTCAAGGGTCGTACCGGGGATAAATAGATATCCGGCGTGCTAGGAAAATTTCTAGCATATTATATTTCTTTAAAGGTCCAAAATAATAACTGGCTCCGTATCAGGGCCTAGATTATAGGTTTTTACTCTGTAATTCAGTTTTCTGTTTCAAAAACTGTATTATTTCATGGGTCTCATAACTTAAAGTATTGGCTTTTTTTCGAAATATTACATGAATTCAATTTTTCATCCGCACCAATGCGTCTTCTATCAAAAACATCTATTAATTTTATAATATTCAATCTGCATGTAATATGGATGTTACTCCTCTCTTTCATTTTTGAGTTGTATCGTCTTGTTTACTGTATTGGTTTTTTATTTTTTTCAAATGACATTTTTTTTTGATAGGTCTTCCGTTATCAAACAGTATTAAAATGATAAGTCTTTCAATATTGTTTATATATCTTTTTTTATATATATTTATTCTTTTATTGTTGGAACTCATTTCTCCAGATTGGAACTTTTATATATCCACTCGTTACATAAAACGCATAATCAATATACCACAATTCTTTTTGTGTTCTTTTAACTATCAAATGGTTATTCCTTATAAAGTTTTTAATCTGAGGATGTTTTCCGCCGATCTCTATTCTCGATCTTATGCCCTTTAAGATTCTGCAAATCAACATCAGAAGTTTGAGGAAAAGTTTCTCTGAGTTGGAATACTTTTTGAACTTGGAAAGCATAGATATAGTATTTCTTTCTGAAACTTGGACCAACAGTCAAGATATTTTTAAAATTCGTAATAACACTATTTTCATCAAGCACAGGAAGGATAACTATGGAGGGGTGGGTTTTATTGTCAAAAACAACTTTGTAATCAAGGAGACTAATTATCATTGGGATCTAGATCCTCTGGAAATTATGAATATAAAAATTTCAGACTATGACAATCAAACTTTTTCTTTCACTACTTTCTATGCTCCTCCCAATATTAATCATCAAATTCTTAAGTCCTATTTTAATTCTTTGTTATATCATTTTAGGGATATTGATAAATTGATTATACTCGGTGACATTAATGCTCATCATTATCTATGGGAAGACTCTAGTATTCCTGATTTCAAAGGCAAAATAGTCGCAGATATTATCAATAATTCGAATTTACTTTTATTAAATGATGGTAATCATACGAGACTGGGAGCTATGGGTCATACTTCTGCTATAGATATTTCCCTCTCCTCACAAGATCTTTTTAATAAGTTATCCTGGGAAGTTGTTTACAACAACATGTAATGGATAGTCTGGGATAATGTAGTATATTATGGTCGCAGTTTCCTTAGTTGTTGTTCCTTATATTAATCTGTACCACTTGTAATAGATTCTCATCCCTTCGTCATCAATAGTCATATTTCATGTAGTTTCCTTAACCCATAGTTTCCTTATATTTCTCAAAATCTACTAAATCTGCAATAGCCGGACAAACGTATGGGAGAAAGAAAATTACACTAATTACCTTGAATTATTTATTCATTGATATAACACAATATTGGTTAATTTGAATTAATTAATAATCCGTATAATCACTAAAAATTAATCAGAATTTAATCTTACAACGCACTAAAATTGACGCGCGTTGTGCTTCCATTCGATTGTCCTCGCCTTACTACTTGAGTTTGAACTTTTTTTGTTTCAAAACACAAACCGTAATGAAATAACGAAATTCTCAAAACCTCACAACAGCTACGTGTATTTTGTTCCCAATCGTCAACATACAACGAATTACTATTTCTGCTTGGTTAAACATTTGATTTGTCTTTGTATGAGTGTTTTGCTTTAAACAATCCTTCCGTGATTGATCTGAACTTCACGGTATTGATATTGCAGAATGTAGTTATTAAATGTCTAAACATCACTACATTGATCGAATCTGTATTTGATTCATTTTGAATTCAATTATACGTGTTATGAATGTGTCGGAAATATTGGGGATCCCAACCTTATTTTTAGTACAATATTATCAAGTAGCAAACGGTTTTGTGAACTATAATAAGTTCCCAATAATTTGAAAATCTGATGTAAATTAATTATCTCTCATCTAAATACTTTATTCGAGTTATTGCGAGATTAAAAATTTGACTATATAATGAGCACGGTAACTTATTCTCTCGCTTAGTTCAATTAGCGATTCACATAGTACTCGCGCAATCTATTACATTCGCATTATGTTGTTGCATTTTTGACGTTCAAGTTAAAACTTCTAATTATCCGTGCGGGACATGGATATCGTTTTTCTGATTCATGTGCTATTAATTTCAATTTGTTCAGTGTTAGTTGTTATAGCTTAAATAAAATTTTATTGTGTGATTTAGTGTAATTAGGGAGACTTGCTACCTCTAATATTAAATAATACAACCATTGTGCAAGTGGATCTGCTGAGGTTGAGATAGCGGTAGAATTAGCGGAAAGCGGTTTGTTTAGAATGCCGTGATTAAAAAGGTAAAGAATCATGTATAATTGCTTGTCTCATAGTAAATTAGAACAAACAAATTGAAAATTGCTCAGTGAACGAAACTGAACATACCTAGATGTTTCGTAATAAATTTGACACAAATTTATTTAGTGAAAAGAACTGTAAATTCTGTTATAATTCATAGTAAATGTAAATAGTAATTCATTTAGTGAAAAGAACTGTAAATTCTGTTATGATTCATAGTAAATGTAAATAGTAATTTATTTAGTGAAAAGAACTGTAAATTCTGTTATAATTCATAGTAAATGTAAATACTAATTTATTTAGTGAAAAGAACTGTAAATTTTGTTATGATTCATAGTAAATGCATGTAGTAATTTATTTAGTGAAAAGAACTGTAAATTCTGTTATAATTCATAGTAAATGTAAATAGTAATTCATTTAGTGAAAAGAACTGTAAATTCTGTTATGATTCATAGTAAATGTAAATAGTGATTGATTTAGTGAAAAGAACTGTAAGTTCTGTTATGATTCATAGTAAATGTATATATGAAAGTTGTCTGGTGAGCAACCGTAAATTCATGCTTGGTTAATAGTATAAGTAAAATATTACTAGTTCCATAAAATCAACTAATAAACCTGTAATTTAGTGTTTGTTCAGAAATAATTTAAAAAACAAGGGGAATCAGACGAAAACGGCTCTGGTTCAGTACAAGATTGTAAAATGTTACTTGTTTAGAATATCGTTAAATTAATGCTTGATTTAATAATAAAAAGAAGAGAATAATAACTGTTTTGATTATCGCCTTGGTCGATAGGGAATACGAAAAGTTGAAAGTATTGAGGGCGGGAGCGAAAGAATCAACCTAAAGGAAATTTGAATTTATCTATGGGTATCTTCAACACGACATTTGAATCAAATTTTTGCTACTAATGCCATATCTTATACCTATTTCAACGCAACTTTCCTGGAAGTGTCTTTGTTATTACTGCCATATTGATATAGAGTTTTTTTTGGTTATTGCCACCGTATAGCAACGCATTATTAATATACCGTTCTTGCTGATAATATCGTATTTTCTACACAACATTTTTACCAAATTTTGGCTATTACAACTGATTATTTATATACCAGTTTTTTTTGCTGATACTATCGTATTTTCAACGCGACATTTTTACAAAATTTCGGAATATTGCAACTGATTAATTATATAAAGTTTTTGCTGATATTATCGTAGTTTTCAACGCAACATTTTTACAATATTTTGGGATATTGCAACGGATTATTTATATACAATTTTTGCTGATATTATCGTATTGTCAACGCAACATTTTTACAATATTTTGGGATATTGCAACTGATTATTTATATACAAGTTTTTTTTGCTGATAATATCTTTTTTTTGCTGACACTATCGTATTTTCAACGCAACATTTTTTACAAAATTTTGGGATATTGCAACTGGTTATTCGTATACAATTTTTGCTGATATCATCGTATTTTCAACGCAACCTTTTTACAATCTTTTGGGATATTGCAACAGATTATTTATGTAAAATCTTTGCTGATATTATCGTATTTTCAACGCAGCATTTTTACAAAATTTCGGAATATTGCAACTGATTAATTATATAAAGTTTTTGCTGATATTATCGTAATTTTCAACGCAACATTTTTGCAATATTTTGGGATATTTCAACTGATTATTTATATACAATTTTTGCTGATATTATCGTATTTTCAACGCAACAATTTTTACCATATTTTGGGATATTTCAACTGATTATTTATATAAAATTTTTGCTGATATTATCGCATTTTCAACGCAGCATTTTTACCAAATTTCGGAATATTGCAACTGATTATTTATATACAATTTTTGCTGATACTGTCCTATTTTCAACTCCATATTTACACCAACTGGTTTGCTATTGCTGCCGAACTGACCACGCACCAGATGATTATCCGTACATTTATTTTTGTAATACCATACCTGTTGGATGAATCATCACTGATGGAGGGCTAAGGCCGAAGGACTTGGACGACTGGAGGATTAATCATGGGGTGAGTGGACTTGTTTTATTACCTTTATTTTTTTTTTGCTGTCTAATGTAGAAGTGGGAATGTGTGTGAGAGGGCGAGTCAGTGATTGAATGTCCGGGTGAATGTTGGTATGTGTGAAGTGTGAATGTGTGGGCGAACGATAGTATGCGTGAAGTGTGAGTGTGTGAGCGTCTGAGAGTGATTGTGGAGGGGTTGGACGTGTTGATCGTGGGTCTTTCGCCAATGGGGTCGCCAGAGTCTTCGTTTTTCCACTTGTATTTCTTTCCATTTCTGCAAATTTTCGTGAATAGCGTACATGTCTGTATTTGTGCTGAAGTAGCAGGGTTACTTTATCGTTCCCATGGACTGAAGCTAGTTTGGGGCTTGAAAATCAATCTCGCTAGGTACGCTTCCTGCTATGTCCTTCTCATTGGTTCGCCAATGAGAAAGCGCTTCATTACAAATTGGCGCCCAACGTGGGGCTTCTCTAAGGGTCCCTACAGCAATGTAGGACTCTGGAGGAGTCCCTCCATATTTTCAAAAAACTTGGAAAATTTTTTTTTAAAATTTTTCTTCGTCAAATTCAATTTCATTATCCACCATATAATAGTTAAAGACTCTGGCGGCGTGGAAGCAGTACCCTGCTTCGAACGCGCAGGAGCAAAGGAAGTCTGAGATCCCTCAGACTTTTCTTTGATGGGGAGTTGCGTCCCTACGCCTCCAGCAATGTTTCTCCCTTTGGTTTTTTTTTTGATAACGCAGGGGTGGGAATATTTCTTAGGAAGTATTCCCAATGGGCATTACAACCCCACGGACCCTAGTTACGGGCTGGGTTTCTGGCGATGTCACGAGGGCCGAAGGTGATTCAGGTGCCAGACCTAGACTGACGTGTATTGGTGTATACGCCAATTCTCGTCCGAGTCTGGTCACCTGGTCAGGCTTCGGGTTCGTGGTGTCCTCAGAGTCCAGTCCGAACTGATATTGTCTAATTGTTAGAGTCCCCTCCCGACAATATTGGTTTCCTATGGCCTGAGTGTTTCGGTTCCCCATGGATAATACTGGGGGACATTTTCCAAAGTAGCCCGATCAGCTACTGAGGGAAAATGCCCGCTCAGCTTTTATGCCGTGGTTGACTGAATCCACTCAGGTCATAGCACCTCGCCCGTATGTGTTGGTGGTGTGGATCGCAGTTGGCGGGTGTTGATGATCGAATGGTGGTCCAGAGGATTTATCTTCTGGCCATCCCGTCAACACTTGTCAGCTGGGTGAAACCCCATCAGCACATACCCCAACTTATTCCTTTCCCACCCTACCTTTCCCATCCTTTTACATCCCCTCTTCTCCCCTGTTCCTGTCTGATTTCCCATCCTTTAACGTAGTATATTTTAAACTTTTCTTTGGTCCCAAACTAACAAAACTAACAAAAAATTTAATTAAAAACTATAAACAACAAAACATTTAATGAAAGACCGGCGATCACCACTTCCAACCCAGGTGTGGTGAACTCCCCCCTTGATTGGTCCGTCCGTCCATCGTCTGTAAATAAATAAATATAAATAAATAAATAAATAAATATTTATTAAAAAAATAAATAAATAAATATTCATACATAAAAATTATAATAACTAAATAAACATTCATACAAAAAAAAAGGCTATACTAAATAAATAAATGTTTATATAAAAATAAATGAATAAATATTTATATAAAAGAAAAAAAATATAAATAAATAAATAACTCAATTTGCTGATAATATTAGGTATTAATTGTTGCTTTCTCTCAAAATTGTAGGATCCACCTAAATATATAAAAAAAAGGGAAATATTGAAATCAAGATATCCAATCATATAGGAAATACTATTTACCTAGAAGACATCAAATTATAAAGAAAAAAAAAAATTATACTATTTACCTAGAAGACATCAAATTATAAAGAAAAAAAAAATTTATACTATTTACCGAGAATACATCAAATTATCAATATTACAACCTACCACCAGGACAACAACACAGCTATAGTATTTTTGTTTGTTTTAAATTTAAGTCGTATTAGTACTTTTTTTATTCTTGTGTTCCTTAATGCATGGTAGATTTTAAGTTTGATATAAATCAATTTTTTTTTGTTATTATCGGTTGAAATTATTAATTTCTCCGCCCCCACCGGAGGGATATATCTGCACTCATTTAGCATTTCCTAGTAGTTCGAGTGACCTGTTGACCTATTGGGTCTGGAACAGTTTATATTATTGCCATCTTCTGCCATATTCTTAGTATACTTATTTTCTCTCACAGTACAATTTTTACCTTGTTTGGTCAAATCAAATACAAGCATCAGCCAGGATAGTTTTTTTTTGTGTGTTACACGCTCGGCTGTTGTCAGATTAACATTTTTTTTTTAAAGCAAAAATTATAATTGTCGAATGGGAGGAAAATATTGCGCAGCTGTTTGAGGTTTGAAACGCTAAACTTCCATATAATTTTTTTTAAATTCTGCCTTAAAATATTCAAAGTAATCAAATATTGGAATAAAGTAATCTTTTCTGTTGATAATTAAAATTGTTTATTTGGATTCAAAGTTCACATCAATAGTGTAATAATTTTCGTTTCGCTCTCCATATACGTGCATTTATTGATCTGGTCCTGTGCGGCGGTTTGAGATTCATAATGTCTGCCGCTGATAAGATTGACGTTCTGGATAGGTCCAGCTCTTGTGCTGTTTGTCAACACGAAATAGTGCCGGCCGACGTAAAACTTCTCACTCGGTGTAACCACCTCTTTCATGACATCTGCCTCAACGACTGGTTGTTGCAGAATCGCACCTGCCCAATTTGTCGAGCCGCTTGTGAGCGTGCAGAATTACAAAGGTTACCCCGAGGGATGGATAAATCTAATGATACTGTGGTACCACCTCCACCGAGACCTGTGACTCGCTCTATTACCGCAGGTTGGCAACGTCGTCCTAGTATTGGAAAGCAACACTCTTCCACTCCCTTGGCAAACCAACTCCCACGACCTAGACTCGCCGATGAAGTGCGAGTGAATATAGCTCAACGATCTCCCATATATGGTGCCGCTGCAGCGGAAGATCACGGTTTTCAGGAAGCGGTAAATGCACACATCGATCAGGAAATTTCGAGAATTAATCACTCAATGATGCAATCACGTGCTCCAGCACCTGAAGTGTTGTTACCTCTAGCACCAATTGCAGTATCACCCACCACCCCGCGTCATCCATCGGTTCATTCAAATTATACGCCAGTAAATGCGTTTGTGCAAAATAATGTACCAGTACCACCAATGTTTGCTGAACCTCATCCTGCTCTTGCTCCAGCTAGAATACGAACACATCTCGATCAGCACCCTACCACAGTTAGAAATTGGAACGTAACGTTCTCAGGCAGACCCGATGGTCTGGATGTTGAAGCATTCATCTTCAGGATAGAGCGGCTGACAGAGATGTGTTTAAATAGCGATTTTTCTATTGTTACCCGTTGTCTGTACCTGTTGTTCACCGATCGAGCAGCTGATTGGTTCTGGAGATATTTTCGCCAGAACCGACAGCTTATTTGGACTGACTTATGTCATGCTCTGCGAATAGAATTTCGGGACCGGCAGACGGACGAAGAGATAAAGGAGCGGATGAGGGCCAGGAAACAGCGGCCCACTGAATTGTTTGACGAATTCTTACAATCAATTTATCGACTGGCGGATAAACTTCGAGTACCGATGTCGGACGCAGAGTTATTATCCTTGATACGCAACAATTTACGATTGGAAATTAGGAGGGAACTACTTTATGTCACCGTTTATGGTCTGGAACATCTGCGCCAGCTCTGCCGTGATCGCGAAAAATTATGGGCCGAGTCAATAATCAGACCGCGAGATTATATCAGTAGACCATCTAGACCGGTGTCAGAAGTAGACTTGGTTAGTGAATTCTCACAAATTCAAATTAGCGAAATGCCAACTGAATCGCTACCAATTGCATCCAACGAACTCGCGGCAATACAGCCCGCCCCTAATATGAGACGAATAACCAGTTCAACTATTTGTTGGAACTGTAAACGACCTGGTCACCGGTGGCACGATTGTCGTGAATCACAGCGTTTGTTTTGTTGGGGATGTGGGAAGGATGATGTATTGTGTCCTAATTGTGAAAATTGTCGGGGAAACCGAAGGGGGGGCCAGAATCCCAACACCTTTTCTCGCTCCCAGGACACCTCTTAGACTCATCTGAGCCTAAAAATAGTTTGTCTCCTGATCCTTCAAATATTTCATCAACTAGTCCCAATAACCTATTAGTGCACAATACAATGTTGAACCGAGCTTCAACATCCAATTTGATAGAACACTCTTGGAATACTCTACCTGTAAGTATTTCAAACAGAGACGAAACAGATAATAATTCCATTATCGTCACCCCTGAAACACCGATTACAAATGCGACTTTTAATGATTTGGTACCCACTCATGATACTGATATGAAATTATTGAAACGAACACCCGTTCATACTGAACCACCTCCATTATGGACCAAAAACAAATCGTTCCAACAACGATTGAACGAATACCTGAAGGTGCGCTCAAACATATTTGTCGATTCATTATCATCTTTGAAACTTCCATCGCGCTCTGCGCTCCGTTCTCGTATTTATTGGCAACAACGGCATTTGTTTAAAACTAAAACCATTTCCTCTATTGTGAAATTGGCCAACGATGTGAGATCTTATGCCACAGTGTCAATATTGGGTAAACAACATACTGGACTGTTGGATAGTGGAGCGTCCTTGACTGTAATTGGTGGTGATTTTGCTAAAGAAATCGTACAGACTCCAGACCTTCTGACTTATTCGTCTGCCGTAGTTCGTACTGCCGATGGCCAAAGACAGAAGATCTTGGGGTTTGTAAAAACAAAGATTTCATTTATGAACCAAGTCAGAACCCTGGACGTCTTCATTATCCCGTCTTTGACTCAAAATCTATATCTAGGTATAGATTTCTTTAACGCTTTTGGTTTGTTTAACCCGATATTTAACTTACCTACATTTTCGACTACGGAGTCAGGAATTTCAGAATTGTCTATGGACAATCAAGCACGTCTACAAAACACTATTCAGCTTCTACCATCATTTTCAAAAATGGGTCTGGGTCGAACACATTTGTTGGAACACGTTATTGATGTGGGGACTGCAGCTCCCATCAAGCAACGACACTATCCAATTTCGCCCGCCATTGAGAAACTGATGGGAGAAGAACTGGATAGGATGTTATCTCTGGGTATTATAGAGGTTTCTAACAGTCCTTGGTCGAGTCCCGTGGTCTTAATTCGCAAACCTGGGAAGAATCGTCTTTGTTTGGATAGTAGAAAGGTCAATACAGTTACTAAGAAGGATGCTTACCCCCTCCCACAGATAGATGGAATCTTGAGTCGGCTGCCACAAAGTAATTTCATCTCCAGTTTGGATTTGAAAGACGCTTTCTGGCAGATACCGTTAGAAAAACACTCCCGAGAGAAAACTGCTTTTACGGTCCCAGGGCGGCCATTGTATCAGTTCGTAAGAATGCCTTTCGGACTGTGCAATGCGCCGCAAACAATGACCAAATTGATGGACCAAGTAATTCCTCCACATCTCAAGTCGTGCGTCTTCGTATACTTGGATGATCTTCTAATAGTTACAGATACCTTTGAGGCCCATCTGAAACTGTTAGAAGATATCTCCCAGTGTCTTAGACGTGCGAACTTGACGATAAACGTGGAAAAAAGTAAGTTTCTCTTGCCGGATGTAAAATATTTGGGATATGTAGTGAGAGGTGGTAAGCTAAAAATTGATCCTGATAAAACGCAAGCTATTTCTGAATTTCCTACACCGCGTACGTCCAAACAGATTCGACGATTCCTGGGTATGGCGGGTTATTATCGCCGTTTTATATCCGATTTCTCTGCTATGTCCTCTCCTATATCAGATTTGTTGAAGAAAAATTCTAATAAATTCGTATGGACACCAGAAGCTGAGATAGCATTTATAAATCTCAAAAATGCTCTCATATCAGCACCAGTCCTCATAAACCCCGACTATACTAAACCTTTTACTCTCCAGTGCGACGCTAGTAATGACGGTATAGGCTGTGTATTACTTCAGCGTGACATGGACGGTATGGAACATCCCATAGCGTACATGTCCAAGAAACTAAATTCTGCGCAACGCAATTACTCAACTAGTGAGAAAGAGTGTCTAGCCGCCGTACTGGGAGTAAAGAAATTTAGAGCGTATGTCGAGGGTCAGGCCTTTAAGATCATAACTGATCATGCTTCATTAAGATGGTTAATGCAACAAAAAGACCTTTCTGGTCGATTGGCTCGTTGGAGCTTGAAATTGCAGGGTTACGTCTTTGATATTGAGTACCGAAAAGGAAAATTAAATACTGTTCCTGACACTCTATCAAGACGTGACTCTGTCGACATCATTTCTGAACTATGTCCAGTGCCTGAATTAGATCTTAATTCCCCTTTCTTCAACACTTCTCGATATTTGGAGTTGGTAAATCTGGTTACCGAAGCAGACGGTACATTGCCTGATCTGAAAGTAATTTCTGGTCGGGTTTATAAACGATTGGCTTGTCTAGATCTTGATATTCCTTCAGAGGGTGAGGTCTGGAAATTGTGGTTACCTGAGGAATACACTGACGAGTGTATTGCAAGGGCCCACAATCCTCCTACCTCATCTCATGGAGGTCTAGCAAAAACCTTGTATAACATTCGTAAATTTTACTATTGGCCTCGTATGTATACCCAGGTTAAATCTTACATAGGAAATTGTAAGACCTGTAAAGAAATCAAAGCGACTAATGTTCCACTTCGTGCTCCCATGGTGTCCCAAATGAAAACAGAACGAGTTGGACAGCGATTATATATCGATATTCTTGGCCCTTATCCTCGTTCAAAGGCCAGGAATATCGCTATCCTTGTAGTATTAGATCATGTTACTAAATATCCATTTTTATTTCCTTTACGGAAGCTAACCGCTGAACCGATTTGTCATCTATTGGCTACCAATGTCTTTCACGTATTTGGTTGTCCCGAAGTTATTGTGTCCGATAATGGGACGCAGTTTAAGTCTAAACTATTTGGAGATTTCTTGGCGAAGCACGGAGTGAAACATACATTACTAGCGCTATATTCACCTCAAGCTAACGCTTCGGAACGGGTAAATAGAAGTGTTTTATCTGGTATTAGAGCCTATTTAAAGGAGGAACATTCTAAATGGGATATGCACTTGAGCGAGATCGCTTGTGCACTACGTTGTTCCCTGCATCAAACACTGAAATGTTCCCCATATTACGCAATGTTTGGAATACCTATGGTGACTCATGGTTCGTCCTATGAACTGCTGAGACGATTGAATAGTCTTCATGATCCAGGTGAAACGATTCTGCGACCTGATTATCTTAATAAGATTCGAATTCGAATTCTTGATTTAACTGCCGAAGCATTTGTCAAAAGTGCTGAAAGATACAATTTACGAGCTCGAATAACTTTGTTTAAACCAGGGGATACGGTGTTCCGAAGGAACTTTATCTTGAGTGACGCCGATAAGAAGTTATCTGCTAAACTTGCACAGAAGTTTATTGAGACCAGAGTAATAAGGTTGGTAGGTGGTTCCGCCTACGAACTGGAGGACCTGGTTTCTAAACGTAGAGGTGTTTATCACTCCAAGGACATTCGTGCCTAACATCGGCAATAATTTTTTTCTGTCAGTATGATAGTAACTTACGTGCGTGTTTCACCGCCATGGTAAGTCAAGATTATCGACGACCATAAAGTATGAGGGTAGTTTCATCGTGAATTCACAGTTCAGTGAGTGTGTATCAACTTTGGTGTTCGAGTCTTGGTTCAAAATTTTTTTGTGTAGACTATTTGCCAGCGAAAATACCGTGATCGAATGTATTGAATGTGGCTCAATTAGTTGCTTTGAACCTATGTGAACGGCTTTTTTTTCTCAGCCTTCAGAGTCACTGGGACGGAAGCGTACAACAGTGTGGCCCGGCTAGCTCAGTCGGAGAAGTATGAGACTCGTGTTAGTTCAGGTGTGGGTTGCGAGCCTGCATAACGCAAAGACGAAATTGTGTCGGACGTTTCATTAAAGGAGTCGGTCCAATGGTGTTTTTTTTCTTTTCGATCTATAGCAGATTGAATAAAATTTTTTTTTGTGACTTTAGAGTCTCGGGAACCCCCAGATCTGCCCGAAATTGGGTCTGGAAGAAGTTAGTTATCCACCGCTTGCAATAGAGTAGAATACTGATTTTATCGATACCCCTCCCAAGAGTTTTTTATATTTTTAGATACTTTGTTACTTTGTTTCTGCTAAGACTGAGTTTGTAATACTGATCGCATTCATTGCTAATCTGTGGTACGTCGAGGTGCTTCACCAAGCTAATATGTATATACAAGGTCTATTGGCGACCAGCCTATGCCTTTTTCAACTTCCTTTTGGTCGTAGGTGTTCGTCCAAAAAGAACTTGTTCTGTAATGGATAGTCTGGGATAATGTAGTATATTATGGTCGCAGTTTCCTTAGTTGTTGTTCCTTATATTAATCTGTACCACTTGTAATAGATTCTCATCCCTTCGTCATCAATAGTCATATTTCATGTAGTTTCCTTAACCCATAGTTTCCTTATATTTCTCAAAATCTACTAAATCTGCAATAGCCGGACAAACGTATGGGAGAAAGAAAATTACACTAATTACCTTGAATTATTTATTCATTGATATAACACAATATTGGTTAATTTGAATTAATTAATAATTTTCCTTAATCATCATCCGTATAATCACTAAAAATTAATCAGAATTTAATCTTACAACGCACTAAAATTGACGCGCGTTGTGCTTCCATTCGATTGTCCTCGCCTTACTACTTGAGTTTGAACTTTTTTTGTTTCAAAACACAAACCGTAATGAAATAACGAAATTCTCAAAACCTCACAACAGCTACGTGTATTTTGTTCCCAATCGTCAACATACAACGAATTACTATTTCTGCTTGGTTAAACATTTGATTTGTCTTTGTATGAGTGTTTTGCTTTAAACAATCCTTCCGTGATTGATCTGAACTTCACGGTATTGATATTGCAGAATGTAGTTATTAAATGTCTAAACATCACTACATTGATCGAATCTGTATTTGATTCATTTTGAATTCAATTATACGTGTTATGAATGTGTCGGAAATATTGGGGATCCCAACCTTATTTTTAGTACAATATTATCAAGTAGCAAACGGTTTTGTGAACTATAATAAGTTCCCAATAATTTGAAAATCTGATGTAAATTAATTATCTCTCATCTAAATACTTTATTCGAGTTATTGCGAGATTAAAAATTTGACTATATAATGAGCACGGTAACTTATTCTCTCGCTTAGTTCAATTAGCGATTCACATAGTACTCGCGCAATCTATTACATTCGCATTATGTTGTTGCATTTTTGACGTTCAAGTTAAAACTTCTAATTATCCGTGCGGGACATGGATATCGTTTTTCTGATTCATGTGCTATTAATTTCAATTTGTTCAGTGTTAGTTGTTATAGCTTAAATAAAATTTTATTGTGTGATTTAGTGTAATTAGGGAGACTTGCTACCTCTAATATTAAATAATACAACCATTGTGCAAGTGGATCTGCTGAGGTTGAGATAGCGGTAGAATTAGCGGAAAGCGGTTTGTTTAGAATGCCGTGATTAAAAAGGTAAAGAATCATGTATAATTGCTTGTCTCATAGTAAATTAGAACAAACAAATTGAAAATTGCTCAGTGAACGAAACTGAACATACCTAGATGTTTCGTAATAAATTTGACACAAATTTATTTAGTGAAAAGAACTGTAAATTCTGTTATAATTCATAGTAAATGTAAATAGTAATTCATTTAGTGAAAAGAACTGTAAATTCTGTTATGATTCATAGTAAATGTAAATAGTAATTTATTTAGTGAAAAGAACTGTAAATTCTGTTATAATTCATAGTAAATGTAAATACTAATTTATTTAGTGAAAAGAACTGTAAATTTTGTTATGATTCATAGTAAATGCATGTAGTAATTTATTTAGTGAAAAGAACTGTAAATTCTGTTATAATTCATAGTAAATGTAAATAGTAATTCATTTAGTGAAAAGAACTGTAAATTCTGTTATGATTCATAGTAAATGTAAATAGTGATTGATTTAGTGAAAAGAACTGTAAGTTCTGTTATGATTCATAGTAAATGTATATATGAAAGTTGTCTGGTGAGCAACCGTAAATTCATGCTTGGTTAATAGTATAAGTAAAATATTACTAGTTCCATAAAATCAACTAATAAACCTGTAATTTAGTGTTTGTTCAGAAATAATTTAAAAAACAAGGGGAATCAGACGAAAACGGCTCTGGTTCAGTACAAGATTGTAAAATGTTACTTGTTTAGAATATCGTTAAATTAATGCTTGATTTAATAATAAAAAGAAGAGAATAATAACTGTTTTGATTATCGCCTTGGTCGATAGGGAATACGAAAAGTTGAAAGTATTGAGGGCGGGAGCGAAAGAATCAACCTAAAGGAAATTTGAATTTATCTATGGGTATCTTCAACACGACATTTGAATCAAATTTTTGCTACTAATGCCATATCTTATACCTATTTCAACGCAACTTTCCTGGAAGTGTCTTTGTTATTACTGCCATATTGATATAGAGTTTTTTTTGGTTATTGCCACCGTATAGCAACGCATTATTAATATACCGTTCTTGCTGATAATATCGTATTTTCTACACAACATTTTTACCAAATTTTGGCTATTACAACTGATTATTTATATACCAGTTTTTTTTGCTGATACTATCGTATTTTCAACGCGACATTTTTACAAAATTTCGGAATATTGCAACTGATTAATTATATAAAGTTTTTGCTGATATTATCGTAGTTTTCAACGCAACATTTTTACAATATTTTGGGATATTGCAACGGATTATTTATATACAATTTTTGCTGATATTATCGTATTGTCAACGCAACATTTTTACAATATTTTGGGATATTGCAACTGATTATTTATATACAAGTTTTTTTTGCTGATAATATCTTTTTTTTGCTGACACTATCGTATTTTCAACGCAACATTTTTTACAAAATTTTGGGATATTGCAACTGGTTATTCGTATACAATTTTTGCTGATATCATCGTATTTTCAACGCAACCTTTTTACAATCTTTTGGGATATTGCAACAGATTATTTATGTAAAATCTTTGCTGATATTATCGTATTTTCAACGCAGCATTTTTACAAAATTTCGGAATATTGCAACTGATTAATTATATAAAGTTTTTGCTGATATTATCGTAATTTTCAACGCAACATTTTTGCAATATTTTGGGATATTTCAACTGATTATTTATATACAATTTTTGCTGATATTATCGTATTTTCAACGCAACAATTTTTACCATATTTTGGGATATTTCAACTGATTATTTATATAAAATTTTTGCTGATATTATCGCATTTTCAACGCAGCATTTTTACCAAATTTCGGAATATTGCAACTGATTATTTATATACAATTTTTGCTGATACTGTCATATTTTCAACTCCATATTTACACCAACTGGTTTGCTATTGCTGCCGAACTGACCACGCACCAGTGGATTATCCGTACATTTATTTTTGTAATACCATACCTGTTGGATGAATCATCACTGATGGAGGGCTAAGGCCGAAGGACTTGGACGACTGGAGGATTAATCATGGGGTGAGTGGACTTGTTTTATTACCTTTATTTTTTTTTTGCTGTCTAATGTAGAAGTGGGAATGTGTGTGAGAGGGCGAGTCAGTGATTGAATGTCCGGGTGAATGTTGGTATGTGTGAAGTGTGAATGTGTGGGCGAACGATAGTATGCGTGAAGTGTGAGTGTGTGAGCGTCTGAGAGTGATTGTGGAGGGGTTGGACGTGTTGATCGTGGGTCTTTCGCCAATGGGGTCGCCAGAGTCTTCGTTTTTCCACTTGTATTTCTTTCCATTTCTGCAAATTTTCGTGAATAGCGTACATGTCTGTATTTGTGCTGAAGTAGCAGGGTTACTTTATCGTTCCCATGGACTGAAGCTAGTTTGGGGCTTGAAAATCAATCTCGCTAGGTACGCTTCCTGCTATGTCCTTCTCATTGGTTCGCCAATGAGAAAGCGCTTCATTACAAACATAGGTACTTCAGATCATTTACCCATTATAATTAGATATTTGGACAAATTTAATGTCTCTTCTAAAAACAACAAAAAATAGCCCACACTAAGGTATTAAAAGAAATTCAAGGTCTTAAGCTCGACTATTTTGATTTGTATGATTTTCGGAACGGAATTGGAAACAATAATTGACAACAACTCTTATAGGATTACTTCTGAAAATAAAAATGTTGCTAAACCATGGTGGAATCCTACAATTGAGAATCTCTGGAAAGTCAAAAGAGGTAAATTGAGATGCTATAATCATTTTCCCACTCAGTTTACTTATTTGGGTTTGAAGAGAGCCACTTGCAAATTATTAAAAGAAATTACAAAAAAAAAAAACTCTTGGCTTAAATTTATCACAAGTATTAATCCTGACTCCAGTATAAAATCCATATGAAACTAAATACGTTGTTTCACTAACAAAAACCCGAGAAGTTCCTACATTTTCAACATCAAGGAAAATGTCGAAAAATTCATGGCTCTTTATTTTGATGTTAACGATTCCACTTCTATTTTTACTAATAAGTCCTCTCCTCTTTTAGAGTATTGTGAAGAATTTGATATTGATGAAATTGTGAAAATCATAAAAAATTCCAATAACACCCTTCCAGGTGCTGATCAAATTTCGTATTGAATAATCAAAAACTTTGACATGAATTTCTTATTGATGTTGACTAAATTATTTAACAAAGCTTGGCAAGATCAGTGTTTTCCTTCCAACTGGAAAACCTCCAAGATTATTCCTATCCTCAAATTGAACAAAGATAATTCCAAAGTTGAAAACTATCGTCCAATTGCTCTTCTCCCAGTCTTTTATAAAATTATGGCTAAGTTGATTAATAACAGATTGGACAAATTTATTTCCGACAACTCCATATTTCCCGAATTCTCTTTTGGTTTTAGAAAACATAGATCATCTCGCGATCTGATATTTTGTTTGTTGGATAACCTGCTGCGTTTTAAGAATGATGGCTGCTGTATTTATCTGATTGGTTTAGATATAAAAGGAGCATTTGACAATGTAGATGTAGATATATTGTATGATATAATGAAAGAAATTAACATTCCCTCATCTTATACTAACTGGATATATGATAGACTTATTATATGATAGACCAATTTTCCTAGCACCACTCTCAAGCGACTTGAAAGTCTCACTCATAACAGCTTCACTTCGGCCGAGGATGACAACATCATCAGCGTAAGCAATCATCTGTACTGAGTTTATTGACAAGATATTGTTATTAGTCGGTAGTTTCTTTTGACGGCACACATATTCCAAGGCTAGATTAAAAAGTATAGGAGAGATAGCATCACCTTGTCTTAATCCGGAGTCGACTTTAAAAAACTTTGATATTTCGTTCTCTACTCGCACACAGCATAGAGAGTTCTGTACTGTCATTTTGCATAGTGATACCAGTTTACCAGGAATTCCCATTGACACCAGAGCAGACCATAGAGTCTCTCGTTCGAGAGCTTATTCGTGCGTCAAAGGTACATCTAGACGAACCCACCAAAGAGGTATTCGATGCGGCGCTGTCAAAATTAAAATGCAATAAAGCACCTGGTATCGACGATATAACATCCGAAATGATTGTACATGGTGGCGAAACTCTATCCTCAAGATTGTTTGAACTTGTTCAAATGATCTGGAGGACTGAAACCATGCCACAGGACTGGAACACAGCTATGCTGATACCAATCCATAAAAAAGGTAATCGACTACAATGTGCAAACTACAGAGGAATCTCTCTCCTCTGCACAGCATATAAGATCTTTTCCTACATTTTGCTATCCAAAATCAATCCTTTTGCTGAACAACTGTTTGGAGAATATCAGTGTGGTTTCCAGCGGGGCCGAGGTACCACCGATGCACTTTTCTCGATGAGGATGATTTTGGAAAAGTGTCGAGAGTTCAACATACCTGTGCACCAACTTTTCATTGATTTCAGGCAGGCCTACGACTCTCTCGAACGAGAGACTCTATGGTCTGCTCTGGTGTCAATGGGAATTCCTGGTAAACTGGTATCACTATGCAAAATGACAGTACAGAACTCTCTATGCTGTGTGCGAGTAGAGAACGAAATATCAAAGTTTTTTAAAGTCGACTCCGGATTAAGACAAGGTGATGCTATCTCTCCTATACTTTTTAATCTAGCCTTGGAATATGTGTGCCGTCAAAAGAAACTACCGACTAATAACAATATCTTGTCAATAAACTCAGTACAGATGATTGCTTACGCTGATGATGTTGTCATCCTCGGCCGAAGTGAAGCTGTTATGAGTGAGACTTTCAAGTCGCTTGAAAGTGGTGCTAGGAAAATTGGTCTGCAAATTAACTACAATGAAACCAAACATATGAATGTTTCAAGAGAGGCTGAGAAGAAAGATTTGATGTGCGGCGATGAACGAATTGAGGGAGTTGAATCTTTTAAATATTTGGGATCAATGCTTGACTCAAACAACAGCATACTTACAGATATTAAAGCTCGAATCGCTGCAGGTAATCGAACTTTCTACTCAATTAAACCTCTCCTTGGATCACCGTATGTATCAACTAACACCAAGCTCAAGTTATACAAGACATTGATTAGACCGGTTGTGATGTATGGGACACAAACATGGACCCTTACACAAAATGACGAATAGCGTTTATCTGCATTTGAGCGTAAGATCCTACGCTACATTTTTGGTCCACTTAAGACAGACGATGGGGAGTATAGAACCCGGTATAACTTTGAGATCAGAGACCTTCTTGAGGGTCCTGATATAATAGGTTGTATCCGTTCTAATAGGATTGCTTGGTTTGGGCATGTTCTACGAGCCGATTCACAGTCTGGAATGATTAGGAAAATGTACGTTAGTACCGCAGAGAGTGGTAGACCGCGAGGAAGACCACGACTACAATGGGAGACTGACGTAATAAACGACCTTAAAAAAATTGGCTGCCATGGTAATTATGTCGCTGTTGCGAACGACCGTGGTGAATATTCAAAGCTGATTAGCCTGACAACGCTCCTACATGGAGCATGAACGCCTTAAAAAAAGAAAAAAAAAATTAATAGGAATATCATTTTCAACGATAACAATTTCAATATTAATAAAAAGGTTAGTTTGGGTGTTCCTCAGGGGGACCCATTAAGTCCTTTGCTTTTCAACATTTATTCGCACCAATTACATACTTACACTTTGGATAACTCTTTGATTTTTCAATTTGCGGATGATTTTTTTTTCATTATTGCAGATGCTAATTTCAAATCTGCAGAGAGAAAGGCTAATTTGTTTATGCAAAATTTTGTTGATGGTCTAAACAAGTTAAGACTACAAATATGTACAAACAAAACTAAATACTTATATATTCATAATAATAAATCTCGTCACCCCTCCACTAAAGTGAAAATTGGTAATGACTCTTTGGAAGAAGTAAACTTGCTTAGAATTCTAGGTTTTTATTTTGATCGTAGTCTGAATTTTTCAAAACATCATTCTATTTTAAAGGATAAATGTAAATCCATAGTAAATGTTTTAAAAGTTTTATCTAATAAAAAACATAGTGCTCATCCTTCTACTCTAATTACTTTATACAAAGTCAACAAAATTATGTACAGCGCTTTTATCTCATTTATCAAATACCATTTTGATGTTCTTCAGGTCATAGTCAACAGTGGCTTAAGAGTATGTCTTGGTCTTCTCAATAGCACTCTGGTAACTGCTATCATAACAGAAGCTGGAGATTTGCCTATAGAGTTAAAAATAGAGAACTACATTTATAAATATATTGCCAATCAAATCTATAATGGTACTTACATTGGTTCCATAATTTCTTCTCACTGTAATATCAAACATTTTAAATTGATGTACAATAAATATAGATTTCTTATCAATAAAACTCCTATTGTTCCTCCTATTCAGATTTTAGATACTTCTTTCTTTCAACATAAATTGATAATAGATATGTCATTACATGGACTGTTGTCCAATAAGGATATGTGGAACTCATATAATAAAAAACGACTCAGTCTCAATTATATTAATTCTTTCATCGACTCCAACTGCTGTTATTCAGACGGCTCCATTGACGAGAATGTAAGGGGAATCGGTATATTTAATTCCTATGACTCTTCTACGCATATTTTCAGTATTTTTGAATCAGTATCAATCAAATCTCTTGTGATTGTTGCCATCCTTGAAGCTACAAAGCTCGCTCTAAATTCTAAATTATCTCAAATTACTATATTCTCTGATTCGTTAAGCTCTTGTATAGCTCTTTCCAATACTTCTCATATTTCTAAATTCAAATATTATGAAAAATTACTGATCAACCTTATATCCATTAATGATATAAAAGTCAGGATTATATGGATACCAAGTCACTCTGGCATATATGGTAATGATCTTGCCGATGCAGCGGCTAAATCTGGGATTACTTCCGGAAATCGTTTGAGCATTCTTATCCCTCCTGATAAATCCTGTAAAATTCAAATAAATCATCTTTACTCATTATGGCCGAAAATATTTGCAGAAAAAAACTATTGTCAAGGGCTCGATCCATGCTTTCAACATTAATCACACCATATCTAAAAAAAACCCTGGTTTCATAAAAAGAATCTGGATTCTTACACGATTTACAGAATCAACAGACTGAGAACCAATCACTGTTTTGATAATAAATACTTTAAATTGATTAAAGTTACAAATGATGACATGTGCTCGGTTTGTAATACCGTCGACAATGCTTTTCACATTTTAATGAACTGCATTAAATACTCTTCGTACAGATCTAATTATACTTTTTTACTGAAATATGATTTAAAGGAAATATTTAAGATTAACAATGTTCTATATTATAAAGACATTATTCAATTTTTTAAAGATATCAATGTCGATTTTTGATCTTTCCTCCTTTTCTTTAAAGGTTATTTTATTGTATATTATTATACTATATACTTTATATATATATATATATATATATATATATATATATATATATATATATATATATATATATATATATATATATATATATATATATATATATATATATATATATATATATGTATATATATATATATATATATATATATATATATATATATATATATATATATATATATATATATATATATATATATATATATATATATATATATATATATATATATATATATATATATATATATATATATATATATATATATATATATATGTGTATATATATGTATATACACGCAGGAGGGATCGATTTTGATCGATTATGATCAATGTTGATCTACGGGTCTGACTACCCTGCGTACTCCAGTCCCTGCCATTGACATATGAGTTAGCGTGAGATATCACATACCACTGGCAATGGCAGGAGATGTCATTAGCCAAGATGATATCTTAGGGTGCCGGCGGACGAACTTTAATTAGTCAACGGCAGCACTTCCAGTCTTAGCTGGGCAGCGTTCCGTAGCGGTACCGCTCATTAGCTCTGCCGAGGAATCGAACCAACACGTAGTTATGTGTGGGCTTTGTGCCTCGATTAAGGTGGTGGGCGGTGCGTCTGGGGTGCGCTGCATCAGCTGGATTATTGGCATTTAGTTTTGTTTTGTTTTCTGCAAATTTCTCACAATTTGTTTTTCACTTATTATTTTGTTATTATTTCTTCATCTTATCATGAAATATTGGCATATGTCATATTTTGTAGTATGATAGGATTTTTTACTTAGTTATGCATTTTAAAATAAAACACAAAAAAATAAAATAAACATTTTGATATATATATGGCAGTACAACCGAAAAAAAATAAGTCTGCAAGTGGTAAAGCAAATTTGCGCAATCCACCCGCCCATAAAGCGGCATGTCCACGGAATTTGCAGGGACAAAACATATATGAATCAATAAAAATTTTGAAATACATGTTCAAAACATCTGCGAATTGAACGCCAACCATGACCACGTGCAACATCATCTTGAGCACGACAAACCGAACATTCTATTCCTTACAGAAACACAAGTTTCTGAAAATTTTCTCTTTATAGAATCGCTTAATTCCAAATATAGACTCGAATCAGCTTTCAAACTCCATCAGGGCGTATGCGCATTCATTCATGAGAGTGTTGCGTACACGCGCTTTCCAAATTTTGAACTACACGGTGACGGCTTCAATACAATGGTTTTAAAGATTTGTCTTCCAGAAATGACTTTTTTTTCAATAGCTTTATACCGGTCCCCCAACAAACGTAACCCAAACTTTTTTAATATACTGACAAAAATTATGGACGAGATTAGAGCAAAGTCCCCTAATTGTGAAGTTATCGTTACCGGTGACTTCAACGTCCACAACAAATCATGGTTGGAATTCTCCAAATCGACCGACGATGTTGACAATAGTGGAAAGCTGGCAGAAATTTTTGCCGCGTCTCAGGGCCTATTCCAAATTGTTAAAAGCCCGACTTTCACTCCCCGTAATGGCGGTGATAATAGTTTTCTACTAGATCTCTTTCTTACCACAATGCCAGATATTACGAGTGTCGATATTGCGAAAGGTAGTATTGGAAATTCTGATCATTATTTAATCTCATCAGTTATCAAAACTGATTTACTTAAAACTACAGCTCCCAAACCCCGTAAAATATTTCACTACTCAAAAATGGATAAGAGTGGTCTTCAAAATTTTTTCCATGGTTTCCCTTTCGACCGTCATTGTTTTTACACTGACAATGTAAATGTTTCTGCTCATAACTTTACAGAAACCATCCAATTTGCGATCAATAAATTTGTCCCTTTCTCCATAGTAAAACCCAAACAAAAATACTTGTATTCGAAAGCTGGCAAAACGGCACTTAGAAACAAACGTAGATCATTTAATATTTGGATTCATAACAAAACTCCCACTAATCGATCCCAATATCTAAAGGCCAACAAAATATCTAATCAGATTATCTCAAACGAAAAGTCCGAAATTGACAGAACGAAAGCCTCAAAACTTACGTCTATGTCTGTTTCTGACAAGAGTTTCTACAGTGCCATTAATTCTTTAAATTCTGGTACAAAATTTTCTATTCCCCCTATTATTGATGGTGATTTAATCGTCAATGATCCCGCAAGAAAAGCTAACTTGTTCGCTGAACGCTTTGCTCTGAACTACACTGTTTTGGAAACTCCTAAAGAAATACCCCAAATCCAGTCTTCAGGAGTTAATATGAATGAACTTCACTTCAAACCCAAAATAGTCGCTAAACTTTTAAAGGGGTTAAACATCAACAAAGCATCAGGACCCAGCAAACACAAAAAGCATTTTCTTTGCAATTAATTATCATTGTGAGCTATTGGATACTATTGAGGGGAAATATTTTAAAAATAAATGCTTCGATTTGTAGTAAGTACAAGCCTGATGAATGAGCAATAAATGAGCAATGTGGCACCAAAATTAGCATTTTTTTGACATTTAATTATGTGTAAAAGTTAGTTTTTGGTTTTTTTTCTCAATTAAATGCTTTTAAAAAATTGACATTATATTAGCAAAAGTTGCTTAAGTAGCAATTATTCATAAAACATTTTAACATATAATAAGCATTAATTGTGCAATCCTCGACACCGCTAATATGATTATAAATGCTCCGAAAATGCTGCATTTTATCAGTATTTATGCAAGCGTTTTATGTTTTTTATTATTTGATTAATAGCTATAAATGCTGTTTTAATTTACTAAAAAGTCCACATTTGATTCGCATTTATTTTGTTTTTAATATTCATTATTTTACCACTTGTTCTTATTTAAATACAACGTTTTCAAAAAGAATAAATGATTACATCTGGATTTTTCCACGAAATTATATTTTTTAGCATTTTTTCTGCAACAAGTAAAACTCAAACATATTTCATGAAAAGTATTTTTGAAAATAACTAATTCTGTGACCGAATGGTTTTTTCTGATTTTTTATAATTTTTATATTTCAAAACTTGTAAAATTGTTTTTCAAGAAATTGTAATTTTATTGCGAAAGAAAATTATCTGATAATATTACCATAGATAATTCGAAAAATTACAAAGCGCCTCAAAAATTACTCATATTTAATTATTTATAATTTTTATGGCAAATTTATCGTTTATCTATTTGCAATTTATAATAACTCTCAACATATTTAATAATATTCGCCGTCATTAAAAAGTAAAAATTTCATGTTTTTCAGTATATTTTCTTTCATTTGATTCCTAAAAAATTGTAAAACAAAATGTACTGCTATATTTTTGTATCTGTATACCGCCATATTTTCCTGTGCATAACACATTAAAAAATGGTCGATAGATTTTATTTATTCGAAAATAGCACTTACGCCAAAAATGCCATATTACTGCCTAATTCATGCCATTAATAATATGTAAAAATTTATTTAGATTTTTTTTAGTATAGTAAACCTTCATTTGTGCTTCATGCAATATTGTGCTATATACTATGTTTATATGTACTTTATGTAGCATTTATTAAACATTTAAACTGAATTCTATTCTTGATTTGTACCAAAACATTCAATTTACATTTAAACCATTTTTTTGTAATAAATGGCGATTAAAAGATCATTTGTTGCTAAATTATTTGATTGAAAGTTAAATTCATTTAATTTTTTAATACGCATTTAATGGGCTTAAAATTGCTACAAAACTGTCACAAAAATGCATAACAATATATATTATCTTGAAGCATAAATAAAGCATCGATGAAATTTTTAATGCTAAAAACGTGTAGATTAAATGCTTCAAATGTAGTTTCTTATATTTGAAGTCTAAAATTAGCATTGAATTACTATAAAATATGAAGTGAAAAGTTAAGCCTCAAAGCATTTTATTTGTATTTTTCTAGCAGTTATGTTTATTTCATCAGTTCTTTTTTAATCATTAAACGTCAAATTCTTTTAATAAACGAATGTGAGTAGCTCTCCGTAATGTCCTTTAAAATAGTACAAACGCAAGAAAAAGGTAATTATTAAATAAAAATTTTATGTATTACATATCTTTTAAATTAATATAAATGATTCGATGTAATTTGTTATATATAGGTGGAAAAACGGCTGCTCTGTGTATAGTACCACATGCGTGGGCTAAAAATAATATTTTATACTGGCCACCAAATCAGCTAAGGCCAGCTAAACTAAAGGACCCACATTCGCAGCCACTAGTTTCATGGAAGAAAATTCCATGTAATGTAAAAAGAAAAGACATAAAGAATTTTAAAATCGCTCAAATAATTTTAGATGATATGCTCAACCATTCCGATACGGATGTATCAAAGTTTGAAGATGATGGAAATAACAATGCTGATTACGATGATGATGATACTGATGGTAATGATAATTCCAGAAAAAAGCATATAGAAAATAATTCGTTTTTAAACAATTTTAACTCATTTATACCGGCCATTGAGATTGAACATAGTAACAGCAATTTTATGTCGAGCATTCCACAAGTCTCAACACCATCATCAACAGTAGAGCAAAGCAATACAACATCGATGCCTTCTATAAAAAGAAAAGAGCAGGCAAAAACAAATTTTGCAAAACAAGAAAAGCTGCCACCATCTTTACCATCGCATTTATCAAATTTGGAATATTCAGAGGTTGACCCCATCAAAGAAAATTTTAAAATTTCTAATAACACGATTGCCATAGTTCTTGATGAATCTGGACAATTTACTGCCGAAACGTCCAACGCGTATGTGCTCTTTAATAAAATTGGGGAGCTCGAAGCTAAGGTTGATGTGCTTAGTAACAGTTTAGCTGCAACTGCAATTTTGAATCAAGAAATTCGAGACACGCTATGTGTGATCAAAACACATCTAGAGTCTCTCGAACATTTTGCATCTCTAGAAGGCAAAATTGAGGTAGATGAACTACTAAAAACTCTTCCAGCTAAAACACCAGAAGAGATGGAAACACTGAATTGTCGTTTAGAAAAGGATGCCGGTTATAAAACAGCAGTGGTGAGTAAAATTTCCAAAAATTATTTAAAAAAATGAAACTGATTCAACATTGTATATGTGAGAATAAATGCATTATTGACATAGCTGTAGATATATTAGATACATTTACATGGTTTTATATACATTTATCTCATGCTAATTTAATTTGTTCTTTGAATCAAGACTACTCTAACACATGATTATTTTACAACATTTTCTTTGATAGTTCAACCATTTGACTGAAATTGGCGGCTCAAAAATTCGATTACCAACAAGTAAAATTTTTTCAGCAATTCTTGATCGACTTGTTGATCGTGAACTGATGATGAATTATTCGTTCACTGGCAATTATCGAAATACACCGAAAGATAGTTTCCAAGTCTTTGACAACATTATAAATATTGTGTACCGAGTTATCAAAAACAACGATCCTTCCTACACAGACAGCCAGAACAGGATGCGGTTTGGGTACGCGACTCGCAACAGTGGCTTAAGGGTAAAACAAGTAGGATTTCAAAAGAAGTAAGTGAAAAAATATATAAATTATTTAAACATATGTTTGAAATTAACACAAATACAATAAAATCCATAAAACTACAAATAAAAATGTTCTTAGTTATATATTTATTTATTTTTAATTAGGAAGGGATTTCTGCCTGTTTCAAAAAAAATCCAATTGGTCTGTGAAGCGAAGGGCGAAGCACAACTAGAGAGAAGTACCACTACCCAAGATGTTTTATTAACCCCATCCTTTGAATCACAAGGTGATATTATAAATATAAATAACATCACTCTTATAAATAAAGATGCTGGGCTCGATGGGACGAATAATGGGGAAAAAATGTCATCAAAATAGTATAAAAAAAGTTGTTAAACGAATTTATATACTCAATTATTATATTTTTTTGTAATTAATTAATGTACATGAATTTGAAAATGAAATATATATATATTTTATTCTTTAATCTTAATGTAATGTAAATTAATATTATTTTATTATTTTGATTAACGTTATAGTCAAGAAGAGCAATAAAAAAGTATTAACATTTGTGTACTGTAAATTGTAATGATTGTCTTCAGTTCAGTGTTTGTTTATTGCATAAATCTAATGTATGTAATATGGGAAAAAACACCATAAAACGATCGTCTTCCTTGACATAAAGCAGCTTACATTAAATTTCGTCTAGCGCATACAGCTTTGGTGGATTTATATTGTGGTAGTTGTAATTACATTTATATACATGCATATGCGAAGATTTTATAGGCAACTCAAAGAATTCTCGTTTCCTTCTGAAACTCTCTCCACATAAATGTATTTTTCCGCCAAAATAGGTACCGTATTGCATACCTACAATATCGTTATTGATAGTAAGAAACCATGTATTCGTTATTTTGTTAGTTAAAGTTAAACCCTCGAATAAAATTAGTTTTTCATTAATTCCTTCACAATTAGGAATCTTGTGCGTTTCGTTTTTAATTATATTTATTAATTTCGGAAAACATTTTTCGTCCGTAATTGATATCTGTATTTTATTTTTTTCTGTAATTCGTTTCGCTACTTGAACCAATGGACTTTTTCCATTTCTTAACAATCTTTTTATATGATAAAGGCAGTTTTCGAATGGGTACGTACTGAATGATGGCAACTCACCTAAATATTCAACATCATCGGCTAGGTGGCATAAGTTATGTATATTACTAACAATTAAATTGTAACTATATATGTTACCAAATTCTTCAATAAACACATTTAAAAGTTCTTTAACAACTGGAAGCATATATAAATGGGATTTGCATGAACATATTGTTATTGCGCAAAATAGTTTTAAAAAATGCAAGTAAGTGTCTAACGAAAGACATTTTTTTAATACAACTGGTCCTACATATAATAAAAAACATCTGAATTCCAACGCTTTCCAATTGTGTATCAATCCCAAGCGTCTTACTGGACGATGCAACTCTAGTGGAAATTTTAATTTTTCTATCCACTCGGAAATTGCTTTTGTTTCAAGCTCAGACCATTTTTTATCATATCCTAGAGTTCCTTCGATCCATGCTATTAGAATTCGTTTCATTACACCAAGATCTATTAAGTGTAAGGAATCTGCTATTGGAAATTGCTTTATCATGTCTATTGGTAGCTTTGTTATTGGTGTTTCAACTTTGTGATGCATTTTATCTGATTTAGCTCGAAAGCTTTCATCTGTTCTTCTAGGGCAATCAATATAATCAAAGTTCATTCGATGGTTTCTTTTTTCTCCATGAACAGTGCACTTTTGACATCCTGCTTAAGAGTTAAATGAAGCAGTACCTGCTGCACATCGTATTTGGAAAAGATAAAGACATTTTTTTTAAAATTCTTAATTACTTTACATATGTAATCAAGAGTGATTATAAGTAATTTAAACATACCTTTTATAAATGATCTGGCAGGTGTATCACATATGAAACATTTAATTCTAACTTCTAATTTATGCCCATTGATAAACAAACCACCATTTTCGCATATAGTCGATAGTTCGTCGATAAACTTTTTTAAATATAAACTTAAATTGAACGGTTTACCTTCTCCAAAATAAATTCCAACAACAAAAGGCTTTATTGTAGCTGTTTTCTGTCGAATTTGGCATAAAATAGGCCAAAATTCTTTTTTTGCACTTTTGTAAATCGGTAAACCATCAAAATTAAAAACTAATTGAATTTTTTTTGATGCAGCAATAGTAAAAAATGCGTCGATGATTCCTTTTTCAAGTCCATAATTCCAGTATTGACCACCATTTCCGATGTCATCGATGTCTATTTTTCTTCCCGTGTTCATTAAAGTGCGTGCATCTTTTGGCATTTTAAACTTAAGAACTGGATTCAATATTTTCAACAAATCATTAATCGCAGTAAATCTAATTTGATGTGTTGATGCCCACTCTTGTATTTTATTTGATATGTCGAAATGTATATTTTCCGGTTCATTCAATGTATCAAGATGATTATCGATTGATGATTATCTACAGCCTCAACTTCAAGATTGCGAGGTGTATTAGTTAATTTGATTTCAACATTATTTTGTACATCCTGCTGATTTTGCACGAATTCGTAGATTATTTGATTAGAATTTTCAGACAAATTCCTGTGCTCTAAAAAGAACGAAACATTGTTTTTAATATTTAAAATAATTTCAAAACGGGCAGATATTCATTTATAAACCTTCGAAATCAGAGTTTTTCTCTAAATTTTGTGGTGAACTTTGAATATTTTCGGATGTTGTTGAAATTGATGTCCTAATAATAATTTTCCGTTTCTTCTGATTTAATTTACGAGTCAAATCTAATCTTTTTCTTAAAAGTATAAGTCTTCTTTCAACTGCTCTACGAACCTGTCGACTTTTGTTTTTATTTATTTTCTTCTTTCGTTCAACCCCTCTGCCGTTGCTTTTTAGTTTTTCTTTGTTCATTATTGTATATAAACTTTATAATTATAAAGAGAATATCTCAGCGCACGTTGGACTGGTTTCTCGTAACAAAATAAGAGAACTTAAAATATTAATGTAAAATGGTTCAAATAAAACAACACAATTCTTGTCCTAGCGTTTTCTTCACTCTCAAACTTCTTCGACACTTTTAAACATGATATCCTTCCTTGCATTTTTGAGCCTGTTAGATGTTTGATTTTGTGCTTGAAAAATGCAAAATAAATTCAACTTAAGTGTTCATATTTTTAAAGTATATTTTATTATTATATAAGCTGAATTATTGCTTCAAAATTTTCACTACACTAATTTTGGAAATATTTTGTATTTTTTCAGCATTTATTATTTTTACTATACTGTATAAAAGTCATTAAAAAGGCGTCTTAAATTCGCATTTTAAACTTGAATCTTGACTTTGAAAGTAAATCACGCATTTGGTATCCAATTTTTGCATTTTTTGAGCATTTTAAAAAGCAAATATAGCTGGAATAAAACTTGTTTTTTAATGTTAAAAACAAGCTTCAAAAGAGTTTTAATTGCGCATTAAGTACTAATTTTCATGAATTATCATTGTCACGTGTTCAAATGCGAAAAAAATACTAAAAGTGTCTTTATGATGCGCATTCAAAGCTCAGTTTCAGTGCTTAAATTCCCCAAAGCATTTGTGTGTTTGTTGGGCGAATGGACAATATTCCACCCATTATTTTAAAAACCTTTTCCAAAGAACTTGCACCAACTTTAACTAAAATATTCTACCAATCCTACAAATCTGGTATATTTCCCTCGTGCTGGAAGTTGGCAAATGTCCAGCCCGTCCCCAAAAGGGACCAAAATCCGATATCTCAAATTATAGGCCAATAGCTTTACTATCGGTCTTATCCAAAGTCTACGAGCATTATATTAATACACATATTTCAAAATTTCTGGAAGAAAATCATTTAATATCCGACAGCCAATACGGTTTTCGAAACAAAAGATCAACTACCGATCTATTAAACTATGTAGCGCATTGTTGGAACAGCATACTTGATAAAGGTGGTGAAACATACGTTATCGCTTTAGACATCTCCAAGGCATTCGATCGAGTCTGGCATGCCAACTTAATCAACAAGCTCGTTGCGTATGGTTTTCATCCCAATGTTGTGAAGCTGATTCAAAATTTTCTATCCGACCGATACATTTCGGTAACCTTAGACGGATATTCTTCTGAGTCTAAACTAATTAACGCTGGTGTACCCCAAGGCTCAGTATTGTCCCCAACCCTATTTTTGATTTATATCAACGAATTGTTGAAAATCACCAGCAACCCAATAAATAGTTTTGCAGATGATAGTACTCTGCACAAGTCGTTCGAGCCCCTTCCTTCAAAAGGTAAAATGCACGAACGAATTAATCCTGCCCGGAGAGACGCTGCCATAAACGTGAACAAAGACCTGAATAAAGTCGCCGACTGGGGTGACTAAAACCTTGTCAATTTCAACTCCACCAAAACACAGCTGTTGATTGTTTCCAGATTAAAGACCGAGTTCCCCAAAGATATTTTATTTAGTATGTGTGATGAACCAATAGGTGAATGTAAAAACATTCGTTTATTGGGTGTCACAGTTTCAAATGACCTACTCTGGTACGATCATGTAATGGCGATGGCAAAAAGCGCGTCTAAAAAACTCGGCCTCCTAAATAGATGCAAAAAATTTTTCACTCCATACCAATTGCTCCATGTTTATAAGTCCTATATTCGCCCCTGTATGGAGTACTGCTGTCAAGTTTGGGGTGCTGCCTCTGTTTCCATCTTGGCCCTCTTGGACTCTGTTCAAAAGCGAGCTATACGAATTGTAGGTGATCGAACTTTGACATCAAAACTTGATTCCCTACAACATCGTCGCACTGTTGCTGACCTCGTTGTTTTTTACAAATATCGTCATCAGCAGTGCTCAGAGTCAGATGAAATCAGCGGCATCATGCCTCAAACTTATTCTTACCCCCGTTCCACTCGGCAATCGGCTGCCGCAACCAGTGAAACGGTAGAGATCCCGCGCTGTCATACTGGCAGATCGCAGAGAGACTTCTTTGTCCGAACTGCGTACAAATGGAATAGTTTGCCGGAACACTTAGTCTCAGGTGGCTTCAACCCACAGATGTTTAAAAAAAAGCGTTAATCTACACCTCAGAACGCCAGTTGTTGTGGGACCCAGGTCTAGACCTAGGTCTTAAAAGGTATTTATGTGTTGTTGTGACACATATTCTAAACCCTATTACACAACACATTTTATTAAAAAAAAAAAAAAAAAATTGTACAGAAAGTGCTGAGATCTGAATGTTAGATACTTTGGGTAATTCTAATAATTATTATGTATTTGGTAATACCTAAATATATCCTTACAAAATTTTTATGTTTCAAAACATTTGAAGGTGTATAGAATCATTTCAAAAATATTTGTTTTGTATAACTATTTGATTTATTATAGCTAAAATTATAATCATAAGTTGTCAATTTATCCAAATTATAAATATAATTAAATTCTTTATTTATTTTTATATCAAATTAAAATCAGTTCAAAATTATTGGATCTACTATTCTTAACAAATGGATATAATGTCTAAGCTTACTAATTTTATATCGTATTAAAACATAATACTGTACTGTTATTGAAATCTTATGTGATTGCTTCTTTTTAATTTAATGAGGTACTCTTTTATAATAAATAATACTATAAATTCCAAATTCACTTCAAGTCTTAAATTCAATCAATCACACTAGGATACTTGATATATATTAATTCATTTATTTGATATTTATTCATTTGTCTGTTAATTGTTAAAAAATTGTAATTCAAATAATTTAAATTCACTTATAACTTGAATTGTATAAAATTTTATATATTTACCGACCTTAAGTTGAAGGGTCATAATTCTCTTGCATTATGCTCTGGTCAGATAATTATTTTATGTTAAAATCTGAATCGTCGTTGATGCGAGAGTTATGAAGTTTCATCTTGAGTTAGGGCTTGTTAAATCATTCATTGTTTTTCAATAGAATTTTCAATTTTATATCATCATATTTTATGTAATTACGTCCTGTCAAGACGGTAAAAGGACATCAGTTTTTACCAATTATTGTAAAATTTTTCAATTATGTTCAAATTTATTATATTTACCATAGTTAGGAGGAATAATTTTTTATTCTCTTTTTGTGACTGATGAGGATACTCAACACAGTCCTGTCTAATTTTCAGGAACTGCCTGGTTGAGTCCAATACTCAATCATGGAAAAATGATATCTGATTGTTCATCCTAACTTTGGCCTCCTTTATCTTGTAATATTGGTGATGTAGACCTAACGGTCTAAGCCATTATCTGAAAATAAAAAAAGAAAAAAAAAAATCAACAACAATCATATTTCCAATGTGATTCCTGTAAAACAAACTTCCACCCAAACTGTAAAGGAATTTTTGGTCAACACATAAAAAGATTGGCACAATTGCCTACTTGGCATTGCTCTACGACATGCAAATCGAGTAGTACTACTCCTACATCTTCAGTTGCGGCGAATTCAGTTGTAACTTCTACAGTAATTCCTTCATCTTCAGTTGCAGCTAAAGTAATTGAATCACCTGCAATGAACTTGTCAGACAAGGTATTAGCTGATATAAATAATAATTTTACAGAAATCAAGAATATGATTCAAGAATTGAAAACATCGCAACACCAAATGTCAAATCAGTTCAATGATATTAAAATATCTCAGCAATTCTTAACCGAGCAATTCGATGAAGTTAAGCAACAAATTAAAATTATTATTACTGAAAATTCCTAGCTCAAAGATGAAGTCAAAATTTTGAAAGAATCACAAACACATCAAACGTTTAAAATCAATAGGTTTGAGGCGGAATTGGATAAAGTAAAACAAAATGATCTATGCAATGACATTATAATTGCTGGACTTCCAACAAAAGAATTTGAACCGAAAACTGTTCCGACAAATATAGTTAATAGTTCAAGTTCAAATTAGTCTGAATGATATAAAAAAGTTTGAAATTATTGACCCCAAGAAATATCCAACATCACAATCAATTTCAAATAATACAGCAAAAAATAATTTCCTTCTTTCAATTCGATTTAAAAACTCTGAACAAAAGCTAAACTATTACAAAAAAAGAAAGAAAGGAAAGTTCTGTTTTGTAATCAAATTGGATTTAGTGATGTTTTTCAGGATCAACAATTGTATTTTCGAGATAACTTAACATCTTTTCAACTAAATCTTTTTTGTGAAGCTCGAACTGTCAAAATATCTCACAAATTTAAATATCTGTGGACGAAGAATTCGCAAATTCATCTCCGGAAGGAAGACAACACTAAAGTATTTGTCATCAATGACAGCAATGATCTTCAAAAACTTAAAACGGCTCTTCCAGAAAACATCCATTAAGTTCCAAAATTTGAATCATTGTATGTACATAACTAAATTCTTTATTTTAATCATATTGTTCTATATATTTATATATTCATTCATATTCATATTGCAGATTTATCTCAAATTCCATAAAGTAATACAAAGCTTTCGAAATTTAAAATACGTCATACTTATTATAAATACATTGCAAGCGTTTGCCTCTGAATTACATTTGTCAAATAAGTGTCTCAAACCAATTTGTGTTTTAACTTGTTCTGCAAAAGTTATAATCTCTATATTAAGATGTTTGACGTAGATTTAAATATCGCTGAAAACTGTTTAAATAACATTGATTACCATTTCCGAATTAATAATGTTAAAGATAGTTCTTCTTTGAATATTGTTTACATAAATACACAAAGTCTCCGTAATAAATTGTATGATGTTGAGCAAGTGCTACAATCGATTCAATGTGATATTCACGTCATTGTCTTGACAGAGACCTGGCTATTAGAGGAAGAAAACAAACTTTTCAACATACTAGACTATCAGGCTTTCCACTCTAATAGAGACAATGGCTATGGTGGTGCTGCAATTAATATTAAACCTAATATGGCCGCAACAGAATTGTTCTCTATATATAATGACTACTACAATTTGTTAGTAGTAAAATTAATCGAATTAAATACAAATATAATAGCTATATATAGATTTCAAAAGATTACTCTGCCTACTTTTTATAACCAGTTACAAGACATACTAACTAAATTTCCTAGATGTATTGTAATTGGAGACATCAATCTAAATTTATTAAATGAATATGATGATAATATCGGGGAATATAAAGCAATCCTAAATTCTTTTGGATATTTTATATTAAATAAGATTGATGAAAGATACGCAAAAAGAGTTTCTAACACGATAAGTACTATAATTGATCACATTTTTACAGATATCTTTAACTTGAAGTATGATTTCATTTTATGTGACACCTCGGTCTCTGATCACAAATTAATTTTACTTAGAGCAAGCAAATTTAAAATTGTAGTTCAAAAATCAGCACCGAAAACGGTCTTAGATTATAAAGACATACTCTCAGATCCATTTTGGGGTAATATAAATAACATTGAAAATTTTGAAATATTAACCACTGAACTGAGAGAAATTTTTGTAAGAAATACCAAAACTATTCCACCAAAATCTAAGACAGCTTCAGCAAATGAGTGGATGACTGCGGAAATACAGGATCTGATTCGGATGCGAGGAAATTCTTTAGTTTAAAACAGATATTTCCAAATGTTCAATATGTAAGAGATAGACATAAATATTATAGTTCTATAGTAGCAAAAAAAGTTAAAATGTCAAAAAAAAATTATAGTAAACTAATCATTGAGAAGAACATCCATAATACAAAACTATTATGGGACCATTTAAAATCGATTATTTTTAATAAAACCACAAATGCAAAACCAAGTACGACCTTCGTGCAAATTGGAAATGATTTAATTAATGATCCTCTTTTAGTGGCGAACACTTTTAATAAATTCTTTATTAAAATAACCTTAGACCTTACCAAACATTTAAGAGCTCCTAGCATCTGTGAATTTGATGATATTACTTATAATATATCATATCCTCTCAATTGGACTCCAGTTGATTCTAGGGAAATTTCAACCGTTATTAAGGCGTTGAAGACGGGCGCTGCAACGGGTGTCGACGGTATATCAACAAAGTTTCTGAAATATATCAGTTGCACTATCAGTGACATCCTAGCAAAGTTAATTAACAGAGTTATGGAAGACGGAATATTTCCTGACATATTAAAAAAATCCAGAGTAGTTCCCGTCTTCAAATCCGGAAATAAACTAGATTTGAATTGTTACCGACCTATTTCAGTCCTGAGTTCTCTTTCTAAAGTGGTGGAGAAAATCTTCTTGAAAAGGTTTGACGAATTTCTGATTGAAAATAATGTTATCTCTAACCGACAATTTGGCTTTTCCTCACGCTCAAACACAACAGCAGAATGTCTCAATTTAACTAATTTCATTAGTGTTCATTTCGATCAGAAAAAATATGTGTCTTGCATATTTTTAGATATACGTAAGGCATTTGATTCCGTCCTATTTGATATATTGCTATTTAAACTAAGGAAACTTGCACTTACTGACGCTCAATTAAATTTTTTTTAAACCTATTTAGAAAATAGAACTCAGGCTGTTTTTATTGATGGGAAGATTAGTAGCGAGGAATATGTTGTGTCGGGAGTACCGCAAGGTTCAATCCTAGGCCCTTGTTTATTTAGATTTTATATAAATGACATGAGTCTACTGGAGCTACATGCAATTCTGCAACTATTTGCAGATGATGGAGTTCTGATGTACACAAGTGATTCATTAGAGGATCTATATTTTCAAATGCAAGAAGATTTGAATTTATTTCAAGGGTGGTTTGACAAAAATTTTCTTGTCTTAAACAATGAAAAAACCAAATTCATTGTATTTGAAAATAAAAATTTAGATTCAATTGACGGGAATAACTTGCAAATTTTTTACAATAACTATGTAATAGAAAGAGTTAAAACTGTTACATATCTGGGATTAACAATTGACAGCAAGATGAAATGGTCCTCGCATATTAAAAACATAAAATCTGCACTCGTTCCATATATTTTTGCAGTTAATCGTACAAAGACCATACTACCGAAGGAATCACTGCTCTTAATTTATAATTCTTATATTATGTCTAGACTTATTTATATGAATCCAATTTGGAGTGGTTGTGCGAGATATATGATTGACGAGCTTATAATATTACAGAAACGCGTTTTAAAATTTATTATGCGAGTTCCAGTTTTATATCCTACAGCTATGTTGTATGAATGGTTTTTGGCTTTTGATATCATAATTGACAGAGAATTATTATTATTAGTTTTTAAGATTATAAATAATATGTTGAAACACAACTTTGTTTTAATTAAGGTAGGTGATTCTCATCACCACAATACGAGACGACAATTTTATTTTAGAATAGAGTTCTTTTCCACAAACGCTAGTAACAATAACGTAATTTACCGTGGCTTAAATAAGTTTTATTTGTTACCGCAACAAATTAAACATCAAGAAAGCTTTGTATTATTTAAAAAAATGCTTACAAACTATTTAAAAGCTAACTATTTCATTATAAATTGATATTGATATTAATATTCAATTACTATTGATTGACTTTATTATATAAATTAAAATTATAAATTATAAATTGTTATTAATATTGTTATTGCATTCTTATTGTCATTATTAGTATTAGTATTTTATTTTATTCTTCTTTGATATCTTCTTTCTGGGTCATTCCACATGAAATCATCAAATTGGCAAAGCCAGCATATTTTAGATTTTGCTCAAACTTTGTGGAAATGTTCTTAAGAGTTCGAAAAACCAAAATCCATATTGATTGAATTTTCCACACGCCACTTCCGGTGACACACAATATAAAGCAAAGGAAAAGTCTTATTTTGGTGTTTTGCGGTTTTAGCCGTAAAAACTTTTTTAATAAAGATATCTACTTGATCAAGGTGGCATTAGAAAGCGAAAAGATGATTGTTTTTAAAACAAAAATAAAAATTCACATAATTCATATACCTGAAAAATAACAGGGTTTTGAAAATACGTGTATTTTATTAATTTCTTGTGATTTTCACTTGACACCAGAATCTGCACTGTTGAATTTAAAAGTCTAATCGTTCTCAGATATCAAAGTGCATATATTGTTAGATAATTAAAAATTAAAATCGACTCGTTTGGCTAACTTTTAATGTAAAAAATCTTTGCTTGAAATTTTGAAATTTTAGCATATTTGCATATTTCAGGCTACAATTTGGACGTGTTTGATAAGAGACAAAAATTTGAAATTCGCAGGATACTTAGTTCTTACCTTTAACTTTAAAAAACTTCAAGGTTAGTTTTGTTTTTTCCTCTTATCGCACATTTACAGGCGTTTAAAGAGGAGCGAACATTATGCTCTAGAAATAAGAATATATTTTAAAGAAATCCTCTAATAATTTGCTAATTTGTTTCGATTCCGGCCTTAACAATAAAAGGATTTATGTATATTTAAACATGCTCTTCTAGTTAATCGCTTTGTTGCGTCATTCAATGTCAGTCAATAATAGTTGTTTATGTGTAGTCAAGAAGTTTTTGTTATGAGAAGCGTTAGTATTTTATGGTGATATATTTCGAATTTAAAAAAAAATAAAATGGGTGTCTTTAGAGAATATTGTAAAAATATTCAGTGAAAAAAATAATAAAAATAATGTAGTGCTCAATTTGCGTATTGTTACGAGAAAATTGTCATAAACTGGCGCATTCACGATCATCGAAATTAATCAGTGAAGATAAAATAACTGAAAGTGATAAATTTTTATTGAATAAGCGATTACATGTCGTATCTATTGTTAATCTTTGTACATACCATTATCAAAATATATTACGTATTTTTTCCATGTATTCGGAAATAAGTGTTGTGATCCATTAAACGTTCACAAGAATAGTAGATTCTTGTATGAGCTTAGAATGAAGGCAATTCTTCACGAGGATGAAGTTTCCCGAAACGAGCGTAGCGAGTGGAGGGAATCATCCGAGTGAAGAATTGCCATTATCCTAAGCGAATTCAAGATGCTATTTTATCCACGACTGTAAAATATTTCGTTTAATTTCCAGTTTTCATGCACAAATTTATATCGTCATATTGAAATAAATACATCAACGATAGCGAAAAACAAAACAAGTTTGTTGTTTAATTTTTTAGGGGAATATTTAATAAACTATAGAACGGTTAAAGAATTTTAATCAAATTCACTAGTTGTAAAATTCACTGTAAGGAAAAGTAGTACTAACACTTAGAGCGATGTTTGATTTTTGTGTTAATCAAATGCCTGGTATAGAATTTTTTTATATCCAATTCTGATGTTGATGCTACCGAAACATTTTTGTCAAGGAGATTTATGGATATTAATACAATGAAAAATACGAGGACCTATCGCAGTTTTGCTCCGCTTTCTCACAGTCAATTAAGATCACGAAAGTTTTCAGCTTCTGATTACTTTGAAACTGTGTATATTGTAAGACCAAATGTTAAATTTAAAAAACAAAATATAACACTTAATACCATGGTTCCTAATATCATTTATTTATCCACTTATCTCAACATGAAAAAATTTTATCGACCAGAATTTAATAAACTCTTTAAATTTGAAACAATTTTTCTTTATTTTTATTCAAAACTATAGTGTTGTGGACAAAACAAAAGCCTGAAAGTTCTAGTGAAGACTAGTTATAGCAGCAAAATTAATTTTTTAGTTGTAAATATCTTCGTGGTTACATTATTAATACTTATTTTTAAACAATAAATTTGTCGGTGGATAAGTACTCAGGTCAGTATAAAAATATACTAAAAAATAAAATCAAAAAACAAATAAATGGCTATAATGTTTGCTTCTCTTTAAACGCCTATAAATGTGCGATAAGAGGAAAAAACAAAACTAACCTTGAAGTTTTTTAAAGTTAAAGGTAAGAACTAAGTATCCTGCGAATTTCAAATTTTTGTCTCTTATCAAACACGTCCAAATTGTAGCCTGAAATATGCAAATATGCTAAATATGCTAAAATTTCAAAATTTCAAGCAAAGATTTTTTTCATTAAGAGTTGACCAAACAAGTCGATTTTAATTATCTAACAGTATATGCACTTTGATATCTGAGAACGATTAGACTTTTAAATTCAACAGTGCAGATCCTGGTGTCAATTGAAAATCACAAGAAATCAATAAAATATATGTATTTTCAAAACCCTGTTATTTTTCAGGTATATGAATTATGTGAATTTTTATTTTTGTTTTAAAAACAATCATCTTTCCGCTTTCTAATGCCACCTTGATCAAGTAGATATGTTTATTAGAAAAGTTTTTACGGCTAAAACCGCAAAACACCAAAATAAGACTTTTCCTTTGCTTTATATTGTGTGTCACCGGAAGTGGCGTGTGCGAAAATTCAATCAATATGGATTTTGGTTTTTCGAACCCTAAAGAACATTTCCACAAAGTTTGAGCAAAATCTAAAATAGTGCAGCAACGATTTTTGTTTTTTTTTTCGATGATTTCATATGGAATTACTCTTCTCTTTTTTAAGCTTGAAATATTAATTTTCCTATTATTACTGTTTTATTAGTTAAGTATATATATATATGAGCAATTTCACGAAGATTCAACAACGTTTTGAGTTGACCCCTTTTAATTTTGATTATTTTTTGTTTATAGATAGTCTTTGATAAATAAAAAATACCAGTTCTCTTAGAATTTTTTTTTTCGACCAGGGGTCTTCACAGGGTGCCCCTCAATTTTTTGTTATTTTGTGATGTGACTGCATTTTGACGAGCGATTGTAGAAAAACTACTGAATCGATTTTCATAAATGATATGTCGTTGAATAGGTATTAGAACAAAGTTTTTAAAAATGTACACTGTTAATTTTTCGAAAAAATTTTTAACGGTGTAACATAAGAAAAAAACGGTGTAATTGAAAAAAAGATGGCATAGCCTCTTTTTTTTTTTTTTTTTTTTTTTAAACTAAATTGAAGCTTATTTTATATCTAACCACTTGTGAAAGTTGAGGACACGCGTTATTTTTTGTTTTAAAGATAAAATTCGTTGTGCATATGACTGTCGGGAATCAGTTTTTTTTGTTCTGAAGGAAAATTATAAAAATGGCGTTATAAACTAAGAGATATTTTTTTTATGTTAAATATCAAATATTTTATTATTAGATGAACTTTTTAAAATATTATAAAAATTATATATGTAGTACAATAAATAAAATAAATACAATTGTTAAAAATGATTTACTTATTTTACAAACAGAAGTTTCTTTTGAATAGGAAAGCACTTCTGCAATTATTTTCTTTGTATTAGATGGCATAAAAAATGAAATGTTTATTTATCACTTTTAGTAATCACTTGTCACTCTTATAAAAAATAATTTGACAGTCTTGACTGCAAACAAAAAAGCCGTATAAACAACTAAATCTATTTAGGAACTTTTGACTGGAGAAGTATTATGTTCGTATTATGTTATTATGGAATCATAAAGTAAAAAATATGTTTTTCAACATTAAATTACAAATATTTTATTATTGAATAAACTTTTTAAAATATCATACAAATTATATATGTGAAAATAAATATAGTTATTAAAAATTATTTACTTATTTTACATTCAAAAGTTTCTTTTGAGTTGGAAAACATTTTTGCATTTATTGTCTTAGTATCTACTGGTACAAAAGAATGAAATTTTTGAGTTCCACTTATAGTAATCGCATTTTTATATCGATTTTGTAATTTTTCTTTTGTTAATTGATATTCATTTTTATCGGCGTATCCAAAGTTCATGGTAGATTCCCATTTTAAAGCCCATTCGAAAAGTTTTTTTGGTGTATCAATAATATTATCTTCGCTCGCCATACTATAACGGTGTGCAGCACGCTTCAGTGTACCACCAATTCCATCACAAGGTCCCTTTCCATGGCTGGTAGCATGAAAATGCCATTCAGCGTCAACCTTAAATTAACTAATTAACTTATGCCACCATAAAGAAGACTTTAAGGTTGACGCTGAATGGCATTTTCATGCTACCAGCCATGGAAAGGGACCTTGTGATGCAATTGGTGGTACACTGAAGCGTGCTGCACACCGTTATAGTATGGCGAGCGAAGATAATATTATTGATACACCAAAAAAACTTTTCGAATGGGCTTTAAAATGGGAATCTACCATGAACTTTGGATACGCCGATAAAAATGAATATCAATTAACAAAAGAAAAATTACAAAATCGATATAAAAATGCGATTACTATAAGTGGAACTCAAAAATTTCATTCTTTTGTACCAGTAGATACTAAGACAATAAATGCAAAAATGTTTTCCAACTCAAAAGAAACTTTTGAATGTAAAATAAGTAAATAATTTTTAATAACTATATTTATTTTCACATATATAATTTGTATGATATTTTAAAAAGTTTATTCAATAATAAAATATTTGTAATTTAATGTTGAAAAACAATCTTTTACTTTATGATTCCATAATAACATAATACGAACATAATACTTCTCCAGTCAAAAGTTCCTAAATAGATTTAGTTGTTTATACGGCTTTTTTGTTTGCAGTCAAGACTGTCAAATTATTTTTTATAAGAGTGACAAGTGATTACTAAAAGTGATAAATAAACATTTCATTTTTTATGCCATCTAATACAAAGAAAATAATTGCAGAAGTGCTTTCCTATTCAAAAGAAACTTCTGTTTGTAAAATAAGTAAATCATTTTTAACAATTGTATTTATTTTATTTATTGTACTACATATATAATTTTTATAATATTTTAAAAAGTTCATCTAATAATAAAATATTTGATATTTAACATAAAAAAAAATCTCTTAATTTATAACGCCATTTTTATAATTTTCCTTCAGAACAAAAAAAACTGATTCCCGACAGTCATATGCACAACGAGTTTTATCTTTAAAACAAAAAATAACGCGTGTCCTCAACTTTCACAAGTGGTTAGATATAAAATAAGCTTCAATTTAGTTAAAAAAAAAAAAAAAAAGAGGCTATGCCATCTTTTTTTCAATTACACCGTTTTTTTCTTATGTTACACCGTTAAAAATTATTTCAAAAAATTAACAGTGTACATTTTTAAAAACTTTGTTCTAATACCTATTCAACGACATATCATTTATGAAAATCGATTCAGTAGTTTTTCTACAATCGCTCGTAAAAATGCAGTCACATCACAAAATAACAAAAAATTGAGGGGCACCCTGTGAAGACCCCTGGTCGAAAAAAAAAATTCTAAGAGAACTTGTATTTTTTATTTATCAAAGACTATCTATAAACAAAAAATAACCAAAATTAAAAGGGGTCAAGTCAAAATTTCCCAAAAATTTGCTGAACTTGCGTGAAATTGCTCATATATATATATATATATATATATATATATATATATATATATATATATATATATATATATATATATATATATATATATATATATATATATATATATATATATATATATATATATAGTTACGCTCTACAGCTTCACCAAGTACACCACTGTTCCCTTGTGATAATTAAACCCAGTTACAGTTCTGGACAACTGATGGATCCAATAACAACACTTCATCATAAATAATAAATTACAATAAATAATAAAGTAATTTCATTTTTATTAAATTCAAATATCATTTTCTTGCATTATTGCATTTTTAATTAGATTTCATAATTTTATTTTTATTAGATTCAAATATCATTTGTTGCATTATTGCATTTTTCTTTAATTCGTCGTTTGAAGAAGAGATTGCATTTTCTCAAACGACGTTAGTTAGGTAATGGTTCTTGTAAAGTAAAGATTAAAATAAAATAAATAAAATAAAGTTATTTTTTTGTTTCACCAAATAAATGTGTTATTTGTTTTTTTGAGAATCTGTAAAGAACCTCGCTAAGACCCATAACTGGCGCAGCCGGTAGACCCTGTTTTAGCAGGTACCAGGAACAAAAAAAAACATTGTTTTTTCAAAAAAAGACAAGAATTTTTTTTATAAAAAATAATCATCAAGGACCATCTTAGTGGAAGAAGGGAACCAGAATAGAACATCTGCGAATACAACAGCGATGACTAGAAGTTCGCTAACAGTAGCAGTGGTAGTACTCTGGTAAGTCTAAAAATTTGATTTTATCCTTCCTTCCTTACTTAACTCACCCAAAATTTTTTTATAATAATTAATAAATAAGTGAAAGTTTTTTTTGAAAATTATTATTCGATTAATGATTAGATTTTGAATAATTGAATAAATAAGTGAAAATTTTTGAAAATAATTATTCAATTAATGATTAGATTTTGAATTTTGAATTATTGAATAAATAAGTGAAAATTTTTTGAAACTAATTATTCAATTAATGGTTAGATTTTGAATATTGAATTATTGAATAAATAAGTGAAAATTTTTTGAAAATAATAATTATTCAATAATTATTCAATTAATGGTTAGATTTTAAGTTTTGAATTATTGAATAAGTAAGTGAAAATTTTTGGAAAATAATTATTCGATTATTGATTAGATTTTGAATTTTCAATTATTGAATGAATAAGTGAAAATTTTTTGAAAATAATTATTCAATTAGTGATTAGATTTTGAATTTTGAATTATTGAATAAATAAGTGAAAATTTTTTGAAAATAATTATTCAATTAATGGTTAGATTTTAGGTTTTGAATTATTGAATAAATAAGTGAAAATTTTTGGAAAATAATTATTCGATTAATGATTAGATATTGAATTTTGAATTATTGAATAAATAAGTGAAAATTTTTTTTGCAAAATAATTATTCAGTTAATGATTAGATTTTGAATATTAAATTATTGAATAAATAGTGAAAATTTTTTGCAAATAATTATTCAATTAATGGTTAGATTTTAAGTTTTGAATTATTGAATAAGTAAGTAAAAATTTTTGGAAAATAATTATTCGAATATTGATTAGATTTTGAATTTTGAATTATTAAATGAATAAGTGAAAATTTTTTGAAAATAATTATTCAATTAATGATTAGATTTTGAATTATTAAATAAATAAGTGAAATTTTTTTTTGAACTAATTATTCCATTATTGGTTGGATTTTGAATCTTAGATTGTTAAATAAATAAGTGAAAATTTTTTGAAAATAATTATTCGACTAATGATTGGATTTTGAATTTTGAATTATTGAATAAGTAAGTGAAATTTTTTTTTTTGCACAATAATTATTCAATTGATGATTAGATTTGAAATTTTGAATTATTGCATTAATAAGTGAAAATTTTTTGAAAGTAATTATTCAATTAATGATTAGATTTTGAATATTGAATTATTAAATAAGTAAGTGAAAATTTTTTTTTGCAAAATAATTATTCAATTAATGATTAGATTTGAAATTTTGAATTATTGAATGAATAAGTGAAAATTTTTTGAAAATAATTATTCAATTAGTGATTAGATTTTCAATTTTGAATTATTGAATAAATAAGTGAAAAATTTTTTGGAAAATAATTATTCAATTATTGATTAGATTTTGAATTTTGAATTATTGAATGTATAAGTGAAAATTTTTTTTACAAAATAATTATTCAATTAATGATTAGATTTTGTGTTTTGAATTATTGAATGAATAAATGAAAATTTTTTGAAAATAATTATTCAATTAATGATTAGATTTTAAATTATTAAATAAATAAGTGAAATTTTTTTTGAAACTAATTATTCCATTAATGGTTGGATTTTGAATCTTATATTGTTAAATAAATAAGTGAAAATTTTTTGAAAATAATTATTCGACTAATGATTGGATTTTGAATTTTGAATTGTTGGATGAATAAGTGAAAGCATTTTTTTTAGGAAAAATAATTATTCGATTGATAATTGGATTTTGAATTATTTGACGAATAAGTGAAAGTTTTTGAAAAAAAATTGTTCAGTTAATGGTAGGATTTTGAATTTTGAATTACTGGACGAATGAGGGAAAATTTTTTTAAAAATAATTATTCACTTAATAATAAAATTAATTTTAATTTATCAAATAAAGAAGTCAAGAAATTTTAATCGAACTTCAAATTCTCATTAAATTTAAATAATTTTTAATGCTGCAAATTTGTGTTTTGGTTTAATGATTGAATGATAAGAGGGTTTATTAAATGATTTAATGGCTTTTGACAGAGCGAATTTATTATTGTTTGATTTGGTTTTGAATATGCTCTTGTTCTATTTTTGTACCAGTTATTGATATATTTATATTGCGTAGGATAATTAACATAATCGCAGTGATTAAAGAATTTTGACAAAAATTATTTAAACTAAATCTAGATAGTGGTTGTCTATTTATTACATTAATATTGATGTCGATAGTTTTAAACTATTTAAACTATTATCGAACACAAATCTCTTGTTTTTTTTATTAAATATTTTAATACTTTTCTCGTATAAAATTCGTACATGACCGAAACAAATTTTCCTATTACATTAGACAGTACAATCGACACAATATCAAACGATACCTTTACATTTTCTAGATTCAATTTTTCCAGCGATTCATCGCTAGAATCAACCATGACAGACGAAGTAGAAACTCAATTGAAACAATTAAATTAGCTTTTCAGCTCATTAAAAATTCCAGACGTGATCAAGGACTTACCAAATTTTCATGGCGATAAAGATACTCTTCACAAGTTTACTTCGAACGTAGACGAAATAGTTATACAATGTAACGAGTTATTAGCAGATAATCAGACTATACCGACCACATTCTTAAGAGCAATTAGAAATAAAATTAATGGGCAAGCCAACAAAGACATATCAGATTATGGGATCTTTACAACATGGACTAAACTAAAGGAAGACCTAGTAAAACATTATAGTGATAAAAGAAGTGAAGTATCACTAATCAGAGACCTGCATACCACACTACAGGCCAATAATTCTACAGAAAATTATTACAAAAACGTGTTAAAGATTGAAACCGCTCTAATAAACCAGGTTAGGTTAAAACAAATAGACGTGAAAGTAAAAGAACAACTTTATAAAGAAATGTGTTCATCGCAGTTTTAGCTAACCTCCGAGAACCACTAGGATCGACAATTAGATCACGAGATCCTAAAACCTTATCGGAAGCATTTAAGTTGTGTACAGTAGAAGAGAATATGTACTACCAAAGAGGTAGACTAGCGCCATACTCAATTCAATAACATTAGCTAAACAAAACCAAATCTCAAATTATCTTTTATCAAACGAAAAAATACAATTAGTAACACAAATATTAGAAGAACAGGGCAAAACAATAATAACAGAATACGAACTTTTTTAATTTTTATCAGTAAATATGCTTTTTAAAACTCCTTTTATAATTTTCTCAGTTTCAATACCAAAATTTTCAACAGAAAACTTTAAACAATTTCAAATTATACCAATTACAATGAATAAAACATCCCGCATAAACATACCAAAACCTTTTGCCATCCTATCCCAAGAAAAAATTAAATTTTTAGATAAACCATGCAGCAACATACAAGACATCTACTACTGTAAACAATCGGAATTAAAAGATATACAAGAAGATTGCATAGTAAATATCATCAAAAGCAAACCAGCAACATGCACTTTAATCGAAGAATCGGTCGAGAAGAAAATAGAATTAATACATCAACAATACATCGTCGTCAACACCGTAAATAACAAAGAATACTCAACTACCTGTACAAGACAGAGTTCTAAAGAATTACCAACCCAATCACTAATAAAATTCTACAATTGCTCGATAAAGATAAAAGGAGTTACATTCAACAACAACAACCAATTATTGAATATGCACATGTTCCACACAATACCATTCCACGACATCAAAATCGAAGAAAAAATTAAACCCATTAAATTAACAGAATTATCCAACTTAACAATCCATAATATGAGAGAGATCAAAAATTTCCATAAAATCAGTATACCATCGCATCATCATTACACACATTGGTCGATAACCACATTAATCATCATAGCAATAATTACCTATCTAATTATACTTAGATATTGTCCATCCTGTACACCATGTCAATGGTACAAATAGAAAATCACCAGAATTGGTAAATATCAACACACGTAAAAGTTTTGTCGAGGACAACAAAAATCCTAAGAGGGAGGAGTTACGCTCTACAGCTTCACCAAGTACACCACTGTTCCCTTGTGATAATTAAACCCAGTTACAGTTCTGGACAACTGATGGATCCAATAACAACACTTCATCATAAATAATAAATTACAATAAATAATAAAGTAATTTCATTTTTATTAAATTCAAATATCATTTTCTTGCATTATTGCATTTTTAATTAGATTTCATAATTTTATTTTTATTAGATTCAAATATCATTTGTTGCATTATTGCATTTTTCTTTAATTCGTCGTTTGAAGAAGAGATTGCATTTTCTCAAACGACGTTAGTTAGGTAATGGTTCTTGTAAAGTAAAGATTAAAATAAAATAAATAAAATAAAGTTATTTTTTTGTTTCACCAAATAAATGTGTTATTTGTTTTTTTGAGAATCTGTAAAGAACCTCGCTAAGACCCATAACTATATATATATATATATATATATATATATATATATATATATATATATATATATATATATATATATATATATATATATATATATAATATATATATATATATATATATATATATATATATATATATATATATATATATATATATATATATATATATATATACATATATATATATATATATATATATATATATATATATATATATATATATATATATATATATATATATATATACATATATATATATATATAATATATATATATATATATATATATATATATATATATATATATATATATATATATATATATATATATATATATATATATATATATATATATATATATATATATATATATATATATATATATATACATATATATATATATATATATATATATATATATATATATATATATATATATATATATATATATATATATATATATATATATATATATATATATATATATATATATATATATATATATATATATGAGCGACACTATTCGCACCACACGGGTGTCACACGGGTGTCACACGGGTGTTGCACGGGTGTTACACGGGTGCTGCACGGGTGTCACACGGGTTTTGCACGGGTGTCACACGGGTTTCGCACGGGTGCTGCACGGGTATTATCTGTTGCACGCAGCTACCCGTGGCACGGGTTTAGTGTCATATGTTATTCTTGAATTACTATTCGCACATCACACGGGTTACACGGGAGACTATGTCATACGAAAAATAGTCAAAATTACGTACTGGTTACTTTTTTGTTGGATGATTTTTGATTAAAATTTGATTTAGTACGCTTGAAAACTTCTTAATGTTAGAAATAAAATTGCAATTTGAGAAAATTAGATTAAATAACCTGGATCTGAAAGACTTAAACTCTATTAACACATCACACGGGTTACACCGGAAATTATATCATACGAAAAATAGTCAAGATAACGTACTGATTGGACGATTTTGATCAAAATTTAATTTAGTAGGCTTGGAAAATTCTACTGTTAGAAATAAAATTTCAATAAGAGTCAATTGGATCAAATTACTTCGATCTGAAAGACTTAAGGGGCGCTATACACCTGAGCTAAACTATGCGAACTATGTTTTTAAAAAAGTAATGTTTTAATGCGAATAAAGCTTTTTAAAAAAAATGTTATGTTCCCGTTTTTCTTTTCTTCTTTAAATGTTTTGTTTCCGTAATGTTTTTTTCTATAATTACGTTATATACATTATTTTTTAAAAACATAGTTCGCATATTTCACATAGTTTAGCTCAGGTGTATAGCGCGCCTAAATATTATTCGCACACCACACGGGTTACACGGCAGGCTATGTGATATGAAAAAAGAATCAAAACAACGCACTGATTACATTTTGTTGAGAAAAATTTGATTGAGAAGGCTTTAATAACCTTTATTGTTAGAAATAAAATTACTCTTTGAATCTAATTGATCAAATAACTTCGATCTGAAAGACTTATAAACACTATATTCGCACATCACACGGGTTACACGGGAAGTTATGTTAGATTAAATTTTTATTCCCCCCTGTCACAATCTACCACAATTATTCTAAAGTACATATTGAATTCACCAAAGTGTTTTTAACAGTGTAAGCCTTGTTTTCATTTTAAACGTCAAATAAATTAAAAGTCATCAATTAATCAAAAGTTACTTTTGCTGCATTTGTCCCGGGCAGACACAAACATAGTTCGTTCATATTGAAATGTTTTTTCGATGTCCATTGAACATCACTAATAAGTTGAATAATTTCTGAACATTGAGTGCTCCTAATATTCCATACAATTGAAGTGAAAATTTATGACATGGCCAATAAACCATTCTCGAGTTACAGCACTTTTATTGACGTTAATAGTAGCTGCATTTCAGGTTGTAGTTGTTGTATCGACGGTGCGGTGCAAAACTGCCGTCCAGATTCAGGAACTCTTGTCTTGCATATTCGGGACACTTGTCAATAATTTCACTTGTTCATAATTTCACGCTCATGCAGTTGTTAAGAATGTGTGACCAAACGGATCTTAGTTGAGCTAGGATGAATCTGGTGCGGCGGTGGCTTTCTATTTAGAACACGAGTTGGAGTATAGTTTCTTATTGCGTTTTCAACCGTTTTGGTTCTGCTTGCTGGTGGGATATAAATATTGACTAGCATTATTTCCGGATTTTATTATAATGCCTTGTTGTTCTAGGTGTTTGTTTGTTAGTTTCCGGTACTGCAGGTTGTGTGGTTGTACGGTGAACAACGCTTTTGTTAATGATAAAGGCAAGACCACCTTTGTCATCCCCTCTATCCAGCCTTATAATTTTATAACCACAGATACTGTCAATAATATTAGATCTAATACTTAATTTTGTATCTTGAAGAAATGTGACTAGAATATTGTTATTGTACATATACACTAAGTTTACGCCATGGTAGTATAATAGAATAATAGCAAATAGCTATTAAACTATTACGGTATAAACGGATAGAATTTTTCATACGAAAATATATATATATATATATATATATATATATATATATATATATATATATATATATATATATATATATATATATATATATATATATATATATATATATATATATATATATATATATATATATATATATATATATATATATATATATATATATATATTGCTGAATATTTGTATAAGTTATTATATATATTGCTGAATATTTGTATAAGTTAAGAAGGGAACTTAGGCTCTAACTCCCAACCCACAAATACTTCCTACTCGAGAAAAACTACGTTGAAACTTTACTTCACTTTTTATTTTTTATTTTATTTGATCAAATGAAACAAAATTTCAATTTGAGCAAACTGAATCAAATAACTTCGATCTGAAAGATTTAAATACTATTCGCTGTTAAATAACGTACTGATTACTTTTTGTTGGACGATTTTTATACAAATTTCATTTACTACGCTTGGAATATTCTTAATGTTAGAAATAAAATTGCAATTTGAGAAAATTAGATGAAATAACTTGGATTTGAAAGACTTAAACACTATTCGCACATCACACGGGTTACACGGGAAATTTTGTCATACGAAAAATAGACAAAATTACGTTTTTATTCGCCTACATATTAAAGTGTTGCTTTATTACTGTGATTTGCGGCTTTAAAGTATCACTTTTCAACTATTTATTTTGTTGTCATAGCTACGTCCAAAAAAGTAAAAAGCATTTGTATTTGTTTAAATTCTATGAAAAATAAAATTTTTTATCAAAGCAACCCTTAAATTCAAAATTTCATTATCCAATTAAAATAGTTGTTATCATTTGTTGTCATAGCTTTAATAATTTGGAATATTTGATATTTACATATTATATTATGATATTTAAATATTTAATATTTGTTGTCATAGCTTCAATAATTTGGAAAAAATAATAAATATTTTGTCAAAGGTTACTTGTTCCACATATTTTTATTTATGAAAATTTATAATTTTAATTTAGAATAAACAACTTTTCTTAAAATATTTTGCTTGCGGCGAATAAAAAATAGTATATGATGCACGGACGTAAGCTATTTTGGATTTAATGTGGGTGCAAATCTCGGCTAGCGCCTCGATTTGCAAACTCCACATCCGTCCAAAATCTTTAGCTTTACGTCCTAGCATCATAATGTACTATCTGATTACTTTTTGTTGGACGATTTTGATTAAATTTTGATTTAGGAGGCTTGGAAAATTCTACTGTTAGAAATAAAATTTCCATAAGAAATTGGATCAAATTACTTCGATCTGAAAGGTTTAAATACTATTACTGGATCAAATAACTTCGATCTGAAAGACTTATACACTATTCGCACATCACACGGGTTACACGGGAAATTATGTCATACGAAAAATAGTCAGAGTTACGTACTGATTACTTTTTGTTGGACGTTTTGTATTAAAATTTGATTTAGTACGCTTGGAATATTCTTATTGTAAGAAATAAAATTGCAATTTGAAAAAATTAGATTAAATAATTTGGATTTGAATGACTTAAACACTATTCGCACATCACACGGGTTACACGGGAAATTTTGTCATACGAAAATTAGTACTGATTATATGTTGGACGATTTTGATCAAAATTGGATTTAGTAGGCTTGGAAAATTCTACTGTTAGAAATAAAATTTCCATAAGAGTCAATTGGATCAAATTAAATACTGAAACTGGATCACATAACTTCGATCTGAAAGACTTATAAACACTATTCGCACATCATACGGGTCACACGGGTAATTATGTCATACGAGAAATAGACAAAATTATGTACTGATTACTTTTTGTTGGACGATTTTGATTAAAATTTGATAGAAAAGGCTTTAATAACGTTTATTCTTAGAAATAAAATTACTATTTGAATCAATTAGATCAAATAACTTCGATCTGAAAGACTTATAAACACTATTCGCACATCACACGGGTTACACGGGAAATTATGTCATACGAAAAATAGACAAAATTACGTAATATTTTTTGTTGGACGTTTTTTATTAAAATTTGATTTAGTACCTACGCTTGGAAAATTCTTAATGTTAAATAAAATTGCAATTGGAGAAAATTAGATTAAATAACTTGGATCTGAAAGACAAACACTATCGCACATCACACGGGAAATTTTTTCATACGAAAAACAGTACTGATTATTTGTTGGACGATTTTGATTAAAATTTGATTTAGTAGGCTTGAAAAATTCTACTGCTAGAAATGAAATTTCCATAAGAGTCAATTGGATCAAATTACTTCGATCTGAAACGCTTAATAATAGATTCTTGTATGAGCTTAGAACGAAGGCAATTCTTCACGAGTGGAGGGAATCATCCGAGTGAAGAATTGCCATCATCCTAAGCGAATACAAGATGCTATTTTATCCACGACTGTAAGATATTGCCTATTTAGTTTTAATTTCCAGTTTTAATGCAAAAATTTGTATCGCCATATTGAAATAAATACATAAAAGATAACGAAAAGCAAAACAAGTTCGTTGTTTAATTTGTTAGGGGAATATTTAATAAACTATAGAACTGTTAAAGAATTTTAATCAAATTCACTAGTTGTGGAATGAATACAATTACAATGGAAGACATACGCATGGAAAGCATATATTCTTTAGTAGTCGTGGGATAAATATTATTACTGGATCAAATTACTTCGATCTGAAAGACTTATAAACACTATTCGCACATCACACGGGTTACACGGAAAATTATGTAATACGAAAAATAGACAAAATTACGTTTGTTTTATTATCTATCGTGGTGATATTTTGACGAATTTATAATAAATATAAAAAATGCTAGTGATTTTATTATAATTTAAAAATAATTTAAAGAAAAATTAATATATTTAAGTGAAAATTTTGAATAAAACATTAAATATGAAGTCGTGTAATAATGACGTGTAAAAATTACCGAAAACATATATAGGGTGGAATTTCTTATCATAGATAACTAATATTGATATTATAATTTACTTTTCGAATAATAAGTTTTAAGTTTTTTAAATATTTTCGAGAAAAAAATATAATCTAAAATCAATATTAACAATAATAGAATGCGTCCATTTTAAATTATCAAATTTTTTTATGTTGTATTGTCAAATTTTTGAAGTGAAACTTCTTTATCGGCGTATGAGAGAAATTTTAAAGCAGTATAAAATTTAAAAAAATCGTCACGATTTTTGGTTACGTTGTTTTTTTATAAATTTTAATTTTGTTTTGATAATTTTATTTTTATTAACAGAGCATGCACTATGAAAATACTTTTACTCATGAAAGTTTGTATGAATATTTATTTTGATAAAAAAAAAATTTATTTTTGAAATACATTTTCCTCAATGAAAAAGTTAAAATTTTTTTAACTTTTTCATCATCATTAGTAGAGAATTGAGCTACCTACATTTTAAAGCATTGTATTTCTATTTAAAAAAAATAATAACAAAAAGTTGCTCAAATCTCACGAGGAAAAACCTCATACATTGTGCACGCACCGTTATTTATTTAGTATTGTACTAAATGTTATATGGATATCGACACATCGGTGGTCATGGTGGTAGATGGTAGTCATGGTGGTCATTGTGGTCATGGTGGCCATGGTGGTCATGGTAGTCCAGGTGGTAATAGTGGTCATGGTGGTCATAGTGGTAATGGTGTTCACGGTGGTCACGGTAGTCATGGTGGTCATGGTGGTCATGGTAGTCACGGTGGTCACGGTTGTAATGGTGGTCATGATGTGCATTATGGTCATGGTGGTCATAGTGGTCATGGTGGTCATGGTCGTAATGGTGGTCACGGTGGTCATGGAGGTCATGGTGTTTACGGTGGTCATGGTGGTTATGGTTGTCACGGTGGTCACGGTGGTCATGGTCATCATGGTGGTCATGGTGTTCATGGTGGTCATGGTGGTTATGGTGATCACAGTGGTCACGGTGGTCATGGTGGTCATGGTGGTTATGGTGGTCACGGTGGTCATGGTGGTCACGGTGGTTATGATGGTCGTGGTGTTCACGGTGGTCATGATGGTCGTGTTGGTCATGGCGGTCATGGTGGTCGTGGTGGTCAAGGTGGTCATGCTGGTCATGGTGGTAATGTGGTCACGGTGTTCATGGTGATTTGGAGTGTATCAGAGATATATACAAAGATATATACTCACCAAACAATTGGTTATCAATAATCGGCGTTTTGTTTCCTAAGCCTTATCTACCCAATTTCTGTGAAGTTCTAAATAGTAGAAAAATGATATGTCATAAAGAAGTTTCACTTCTTACCTGTGTACTCTGGTACACACACAACTTTTTTTTATGTTGTTTTTCTATGTAATGACGTCTCTTTTTTATATTAATTTTGGGGGCAAAAATACGCTTAAATTTGGAATTCAATGCAATAACAGAAATATTTACGGCGCCTCTACTAAAACGCAAGTGTGTTAGTAACAATTTATTGGTGTGCAAAAATTACTTCAATTTTTAACATCAATTTTACTTCCTATATTCTCTTAATTCTTTCGAACTCCAATTTGTGTTCCATTTTTTTTAATACAACTTAGTAACTTAAGTTGGAACTCAATGTGTGTCAACTTCATTCTACAAATGAGTTCCAGATTTTGGCGACAAATTTAATACAACTTATTACCTTAAGTTGGATCTTAGTTACGGATTAAGGTCCAAAAATTAAAAAAAAAAACTGGAAGTAGTGATACTTTGGTAGTTACAGATTAAGATCCAAAAAAGTGAAAAACTGGAAGTAGTGATACTTGGGAATTATTACGTTTTGTTGAACGACTTATTTGATTAAATTTTTATTCCCCCATTGTCACAATCCACCACGATCATGCTAAAGTACCAAATTAAATTCACCTGTTTTTAACAGTGTAAGTTTTCTTTTTATATTTAAACGTCAAACTACGAAAAAGAGGAACTTACAAATTGTTGTTATTTATACTAAGTTTACACCAGGATCTAATAGGTACATACTATACTTATTAGGTCGACTATGGTCGATGTAAACAGCTATCAAAAAAGTGCGTACCAAATATTTGGTAGGATGATTTGCTACGTATCAAATTGGGTACGTAGCAAATAGGTATTATTTTTACGGTGTGAACACTAAAATTAGGTATGACATTTAAAATAAAATTAAATCAACTTATTTTATAAAATATATTTATGTTCGACGTGATTTTTTTGCTGAAATTAAAAGTAAAATAAATTTTAGCATTAATATAATAAATGTTTTCAGTTATTTATAAAAAATATATATGGAAATTATTTTTTCCTAACCAAAAAATTAACAATGAAAAGGACGCGCTAAAAATTAATATGTCATACCTAATTAATAAGAGTTTACATCACCGTATCAAATTTTAAAAGTATGATGGTAAAATTGGCTAGCAAATTTGATGCGTAGCAAATTAGATACTGGTGCAAACTTAGTTTTTTTTTTTTTTTTTTTTTTTATTAATTAGTTAGACATGTTTAGCACACTAAATATGAAATATTCATTATTTAGACTCTTTGAATATCCGAAGATACCATGTCAACTATAAAGGAATGGAAGGAATGGGGATATAGGGATAACTATACTAATTTTTTTAAATGATAATGGACATTTTCTTTAAATGCCTGAGGAGAAAATTCATCGAGAAATACAGAGGAGGGCAATGAGTTCCATAATTTGGCCACTCTATTGAAATAGTCGTTTTGGAAGGACACAGTTCTACAACGAGGTATTTGTACAACAAATGGATGGGATAACTCGGCAGCTCTTGTTTGTCGATTATACTGCGCACACGATGGAAGAATATTTTGAATTTCCTTAGAGGAGAATTCGCTAAAGTTATATTTATAGTATATTGACAATTCAGCCACATTTCTTCTGTGCTGGAGTGAATCAAGCTGGTCCGTTAGTTCGGTATTACCAATCAACCGTATTGCTTTTCTCTGTACAGAGTCTAAACAATTTATTGTTGACTGACAAGCACCTCCCCAAACATGACAGCAGTACTCCATACATGGACGAATAAAGGACTTGAAGATTAGCAAAATTTGCTCGGGATTGAAATACTTTTTACATCGACTCAAGAATCCTAATTTTTGCATTGCAGATTTAGCGAGGTTGAACACATGTTTATTCCATTTAAGGTTATTTTGAATATCCACTCCAAGAAGTCTAACTGATTCAACCTCACGCAATTCCTCTTGGTTTATTTTAATAGGAAAATTTTTATGTCGCTCCATTCGTGAAAGACGGCATAATTTGGTTTTGGTTGGATTAAATGAAACGAGATTACGATCACCCCATTCCATTATACGCTCCAGATCTTTGTTGATGGAATCAATTAGCAACTCTCTATCAGTGGTAACTGCAGTATGAGATCGAAATTTAGGAGATGCATGTGATGCATGTAATGTGCTGTCATCAGCAAAACTATGGAATGGGTGCACTGTGGAAATAAGTAAGTCATTAATGTATAGAAGAAACAAGGTTGGTGAGAGTGCCGAACCTTGGGGAACCCCAGCATTGGTTGTGAAAATATTGGATGTGATACCATCTAAATTAACATGAAATTGGCGACCTGTAAGAAAACTATGAATCCATGAGACAGTAAGATGGTCTATGCCATAAGATTTTAATTTAGCTATAAGATTTTTATGCCACACTTTATCAAATGCTTTAGAAATGTCAAGTGAAATACTGAATGTTTCACCGTGGTTTTCCAGCGATTTGTTCCAGAGATGGGATACGTAGGCTAACAGATCACCTGTTGCATGACTTCTACGAAAACCATACTGCTTATCATCAATAATTCGCGACATTTCCAAATAATCTATCAAATTGTAGTTAACATATTTTTCAAATATTTTAGCTAAAACCGACAGAATTGCAATTGGTCTATAATTGTTAGGGTCTATCTTACTGCCTTTCTTTGATATGGGTTGAACGCCGGCCAGCTTCCAAGAATCGGGAAATATTCCGGTTTTATAAGATAAATAGAAAATTTTTTGTTAAAATTGGAGCTAGTTGCCTAGCAAAGTTTTTAAGAATGAGGGGTGGAATACCGTCTGGGCCAGCAGATTTATGGATATTGATAGAAAGAAGCATTTTCCGTACAATATTGCAACGAAAAATAATTGGTTTCATTTTCGTTACAATTGGGGGAATGAGTGTAGGAGAATGGGGGGGTTCAACTATGTTTGAGTTTTCTGCGAAAATACGACCCAATAGATCCGCTTTCTCTTTCGAGTCGCTCACGGGAATGTCATTCAGAACTAAGGTTGGAATAGAGGATCGAGTAAAATTGCTCTGGACTGATTTAACTGCCTGAAAGAAACTACCTGAGCCAGATGGGTGCTCGGCGAATTTCTTTGCTTTCTTCTGGATAAACGCGTCTTTGTCCAAGTCTATTTTGAATTTACTAATATTTCTGGCTTTCTTATAGGCGTAGTATAAGTAATTTAACTTTTAACACTTTTTTTTCTAAAACTAAAAATTCTAGTTGTTCAGTATGGCGTAAGTGTTTTTCCTTTCGTTGATCCGCTAACAAATTTTTTTTTAGATATGATACTAAATTCAATTGTTCTTGAAGAACGCGGCGTTGTATGGCGTTTACGCCCCGTCATTTTCATTCTACAGAATAAAGAAGATTTGTAATTTTAACACAAAATTTAAAGATGATATATATACCTTTTCTGTTATAGACACGAGTCGCCTTCTTTTCGATGTTGACAAAGAAATTGGAAAATTAAATTCACATTCTTCATTTAATTGAATAGTGTCTCCAATCAAATTACCTTCAAGCGATTGATCAGTTTCTTCTACAACAGTTTCGGGAGTTTCTAAACCGCCTTCCATTCCATTTGTAATTGTAAAAATTTAAATAAAATTATTGTAAATATTTTAAATGCAAATATAACAAATATTGGGTTTTCTTCTCCATCCAATAATTCGAAAAGCAGCTAAATTGCCAATTTTTCTTCAATCAGTTTTTTGTTTCAATCGTTTCATGTTATGAATATTTTTTTTTAATCTGCTCTGGATCAAGTTGTAACCCATATTCGAGCAGCAATGCCATGACAAGGAGAGTTTGAGGCCAGTGACAGCATCTCCTTTATCCATTAAGTGAAGGTCATTGGCCGGAACTCCAAGTACTTCTGGAGCGTAGTCCCATCTATCTTGTGAAGCAGCTGCATTTCATGAAACCGTGTGATCCGGATCCGCTTAAGTTTTACATGCAAACTAAGATCCAAAAACAAAATTAGATCTGATTTTGCATGTAAAACTTAAGTTGATCCGGATCACACGGTTTCATGAAATGCAGCCTAACGTTGGAGAAAGAAATTCGTGTTCGATTCGTGATTGGTACTTCGTAATGAAATCACGTATCTCTTCTGAAGCTTCGACTGCAGTATTTTACTGATTCAAAACATTTTACAGCGCTATGAACAACGGAACTATGCAGAAAGCTTGACTATGTAGAAAGAAAAGCCAAAACTCAGACTTTTAACCTTCGATAAAAACTTTAATGGTTCATGGGCATATTTTACACGATAAAACGTATGAGTCAAATTTAAAAATTAAATTTTAATGCAACTGTTTTAAATATCTTATAAAAAATTGTTGTAAGGTTTTTGGTGCTAGTAAAATGGAACGATTCTGGACTTTTTTAATATTCCGGGACATTATCAATGCGCAACAGCAGAATAAAATCCAGGACTGTCCCAAAACATCCGGGACGGTTGGTCACCCTATAGGTTAAAAAAAATTGTTTTCAGCGAATATTTTTTTAATACTTTATGTATGTAAATGATACACAAAATAAAATAGTATGTGGGTGGATTTTTTATCAAAAATTCCTCTTGTGCTTTTTAAATATTTGACAATTTAACGCGATTTTTGTAATCATAGTCTTCTATATTTTCTAAAAGACTTGCGATTTCCGTTAATCTTAACATTCTTTCTTCAAAAGCGTTAAAATTTGGTATCGGGCAAATGAAACAAACACTTTTTAAAAAATTAAATGGAAATTTTATAGAAACTCTACAAATTTCTTATATCTAGGTAGGCTTTTTTTTATGTCAGAAATAAAAGATTTTAATTTTATGTTTAGCAAATCCATGTCTGTTACTCGAATTGTAAAAAGTTCCACAATAGCACCTGGTATCAACAATCTCTACATGTCTGTTAATTTTAATGGCGTTAAAAGCCCAACATTTGTTATTGAAGACATATCACTTCTTGTACAAATCTAAGCTGCCTACGCTAACACTCAAGCATTTTTGAAGTTTTTGTGTGATCTTAAATGTTTGCTTCTGATCTAACAATTCTTTAATAACTGTCTTATGTTATTCATTATTTCGTAGGATTAAAACAAATTGTAAGGTTTTGTAGGTTGCAGACCCGTACACACGTTCTGCCCACCCTAACTTACATCTTATAAAAAAATGTTATTATTTTGTTATTAAAATTATTTTATAATTAAAAACATTCTTATTTCTTTGCATTTAATTAAAAAACTTAAATATTTTTCTCAGGCAAAAAAGTTTAAATAATAATAATTCGAATCACAAAAATGTTTGGCAATAAAGCATATTTACTAAGGAATTATAATAAACACTTTAACATACGTGGGTGTCTGTTTTGAATCAAGCGGCTCGCTATATAAACGTGTTAAAAGGTTTTTTGGAACCCCTTAAAGATCGGACCCGTTCACGAAAATTTGGGTTAGGCCTGTGGTTAACAGCCGAAACCAGGAAAAAAAATCAGACTGTGAACGGTCTTTGAGCGCTTCTGATGCTCTAAAGTATAACCAGTCTAGAAACGGAAACTGAAAGGCATAGGGTGGATATCATTGCTCTGCAAGAAATTAGAAATCGGTAAATAAGATTTGGATAGTCACTCTTTATACTATGGTCATCATTTCCGAAGAGAATTTGGTACTGGTTTTCTTGTGGGTGGACGGCGCACGCATACAAGAACCCGTGATGAAATTAATTCCGGTCAATAATAGAATCTGCTACCTACGGGTACGCACAATAATATTTCTCTCATTGCCGATGCACCTACTGCAGCTAAAGGCTTGAAACCACATGCAACAGCATTCCATACAAATTTTACAGAAACAGAATTTTTTTCTGTCAATTTCCCGGCTTAAGACCATCAAGAAGGAGGCTCTGATATATCAACTTATCCCACCCACCAATACTTATAATATCTAAATTGGCTCTGAAGTTCTAATGCAGAAAAGTAATTGGCTTGGCTGGATTCGAACTGTCGACCCTACCTAGAACACACTCGGCTATACGTCGCCTTTACTAAACAATTGAATTATATAATATGTACATACTAAAATAAAAAGTAAATTGAATTGAATCAAAAAAATAAAATTGACACTGCAACTGTTTAATCTTTACTTAACTTTATTTTAATATTAAAATTAATTACACAAAATCACAATTTGTTATTGTGTGATCTACTCCGAAGACCAATGGCTCGATGAACTGAGCCTTTTGGTCGACCACGTGATTTCATCGGTTTTAATCGAACATGATCACTAATTTTAGTGAGTGGTACTACCAAATTTTTAAAGGTCATGTTGGTATTAATTATACACAACGCATCATTTGTCTGATTAATATCCTTTTCTAAAGAAGAAGCGGTTAAAGATGACGCTGTGTCTGGTGGTACATGCTCAGGTTGTTTTTCAATTTCTGAGAAAAATGAAATGAAATGATGCAGTTAATTATTTTGATTTGGTTAAATTTTACGCATTTTTATCTTACCATAAAATTGGAATTCCTCAAAAGCATTACTAGAATCCAAATTATTTAATAACTCCATTACTTTTTTTTCTTTTTCTTTATATATTAGGTGGTTTTGGGTTGCTAATAAATTTTCTTTTATTTTGGTTACTAAGCCATCAAAATCTTCGACCCCATCATCATCGGTAGTTTCATGGGGATTAAGGTTTAAAAAATATTCACCCGATATATTAAAAAACTTAAACTTGACAAAAATTCAAAATGTTTGCCGTTGCCTCTTGGCGTAGCATATAAAGTAAACTATAAAGCAACATTTAAAAAAAAACTCTTCTTTTCTTGCTAAGCTACGAAAATATTTAACTTTACACTTTAAAATTGTTATAATTTTTATTTAAAAAACTTATGGAAAGAAACAAGAGTTTTCCAAAATTCAGAAATTTAATGTTGAAAGAGTTTATACTTACTGTAGAATGCATAAGACTGGACTCTAGACTTGCTACTGCAGTTGCAGTTTCAATTCCTTCCTAAGATTTATTTAAGTAAATTATTCTTCAAATCGCAAACGCAAAGGCTTTACTTACATTATGAATATGAACATTATTGAGTTGCTTCACTTCTAGAACTTGCTTATTATTGGAAGTTCTTATATTTAATTGAAATGGACAACCAAATTTTTTTGATGCACATTTAAAATATATTTCATCATATTTTAAATTTTCATTATACTTTTTTGATAGACTGTATTGGCTGTTTAAAATTTTGCTATTAGCTACAACTAATTTACATTTATTTACATTTTGAAGCTTTAATTTTAATTCAAGAACTTCATCATAACATTTGAACTGTTGTCCAACATAAAATATTGGATTAACAGCATTCATGTTTTAAGATATTTAATTTACTAACATTTTAAAATAAATTTAATTTATTACGTTTCACCTATATTGGTATAGATAATAAAATTTTGAGGTGTTAATACTTATTGTCTTAACAAATCGAATATGAGTAATTTATTTGGGTTTAGTACATTTAGAACAATAGAATTTTGTTTTTCATATTATTGTACAAACAATTGTTATTGTACAAGTGAATTTTTTTCTACTGTACCGAACAAATTCCGACACCGAATTATCGAAATTTGTATTTCTTGTATTGCACTTTTTACAACAGAACACAAATTTTCATCACGCTTAATTCCCTGATTTTGAAATTAATTAGTAAATAATATATTTTTAGAATTTAGAAAACATGCAGGTTACTGAACATTCGTAAGTGGTGATACTTCCAACACCGAATTATCGAATTTTGTATTCTTTTGGGATGAATTTCAATACAAAAAACATAATTCGGTGTTGGAACTATACTGAAATTTGTTCGGTACAGTTGAAAAGTATTCACTATTATATTTTTAGGTATGAATCATCCTATCTTTGCTATGCATATGTACTTCAACATTTTACCAGGATGGTCAATTTGTTGTGGCTTCTCACGTGAGATTTTCTTATAGTGTATTCTTTTCGGCTGTACCGAACAAGTTCCAACACCAAATTATCGAATTTTGTATTCTTTTGGTATGAATTTCAATACAAAAAAAATAATTCGGTGTTGGAATTGTACTGAAATTTGTTCGGTACAGCCGAAAAGAATACATTATTAATTTTCTCACTAGACAATTAATAAGGGATACAATCAGAAAGAGACAATTAAAAAAGGAGACAACTAAAAAAAGCCTATTGTTATTTTAACAGCACCGACAATACGAGATAAAGCGCAAAAAGTTTCACTAATAAAAGGTATCGTTGTCATGAGTTGAAAGACCTAATTGTTAATGACGTAAAAGATACTGGCAATATGCTATTGGTTGAAATACAGCACACAAAAACAAAAAAAGTACGTTCTTTCCACATAAGTGGCTTTTTTATGAAATTTCGAAAAGGTACATCAACCTTCGTCCACGAAATACCGATGACACTATAAGGTTTTTCATTAATTTTGTAAATTTTATAGACCATTGGTATAAATAAAATCCCGAAGGAAATTGCAAATTTTTTAAATTTGCCCAATCCTGAAAAATACACAGAGCATTGTTTTCGTAGAACTTCCGCGACGATGCTGGTAGATACAGGCGGAGATTTAATAACCTTAAAAAAGCATGGTAGTTGGAAGTCGAGTACCGCTGCAGAGGGATACGTCGACCAATAAACTTGTAGCAGAAATAAAGTGCAGGACAAATGTTTATCTTCTGTACAAAATGCGAATCCGGTTATTTGCTCATCGTCTGTTCCGGTAATCTGTTCACCATCCACACCAGTGACCATAACAACAGCTTCTTCATCGTCTTCAGCCATGATGAACAGAAAGATTAATTGTGATATCCCCATTCAGTTGAATAATTGTACCAATATAACGATTAATCAATATTTATCAAACAAATAATGTATTCCATTGAATTTTTTTTATAAATACATAGTAATAAATAATAAAGAAAAATTTAAATATTTTGTTTTCGTTTACGTAAAATTATTTTTTTTAAACATCCTGATAGTTAGCATGCTATGATTATTTCAAATATTTTAAAATTATTCAGTACTAACGGCATCTACTAAATAGTAGCAGATTTAGAAATATTTTTATAAAAGTTTAATTTGTAACAGTGTAAAACAGTTTGAAGTGTAAATTGTAAATAGGCCGTTTGACATATGCGTGTACGAACATATGACAATACTTAATAATTAATAATAATTATTATTATTAATTATTAAGAGATAGTAGAAAAAGAATAGACTTCTACCAATCATATTAAATCTCACGACCATTACCAACCTCGGTTATCGCCTCGGTTGGCAAACTGTTCTTGCGTTTCAAAATATGTTGTTTTCGGCTTCGTTGAAGAATATATTATTATTTTCTTCTGTCCGTAAAACAAATACAAAATTTTTTTGAATTTTTTATATGAAGTTTTATTTTTCAAGAGACGTTAAATATTTTTTGAATTTTTTTTATATTGAGTTTTAACTTCAAAATGGCGCTACAACTTCGCGATTTTTTTTGTGCTAAAAAATGAGTTAGGCTTCTGTATCGGCGGGGGTTTTGGTAGTTTATTTGGGTTTAGTACATTTAGAACAAAAGAATTTCGTTTTTCACCCTATAGTACAAATACTAATTTGTTTTAGCATTTTATGGTTTATTTCACAAAGCATCTATCGAATTGCGTTTTATTAATTTCGGTTACATTTGAAAATAAATTATATTTAAGTTTTGTTTTTTTATACTGTGTGTTATAAAGTTATTTTTGTATTATTGGTTATATATTTTAAGTTTTATATATTTTTTAAGTATTTTTTGAAATTAATTTGCGTATTTAAAGTTTTGTAGTTATAATTTAATAGTAGTATTACAGTTAGTTTTGATTAATATATTTAGTGTAATAAGTTTATAATAGTTGTTTTACTTAGTTTTATAATACTTAAGATGAATTCTTTAGAGTTGGGCCTTAGATTTAAGTCATTTAAAGAGTGGCAAGAGTTTTTATCTGTATATATGAATAATGCGAAAGAACAATTTACTATAACGCATAGCAGTAAAATTGAAGCTTCACATATAAGAAATAATGAAAACGCGCAAGCTTTAAAATACAAAAATGTTACATATGCCTGTAAAAATGGCTTAGCACGGAGATCAGAAGGAACTGGGCAAAGACAGACCAAGTAAGTTATTCTAAAATAATTCAATATTAAGTTTTTTTTAATTAAAGTATATTTTCGATACAATAAATTCAAAACATTTAAACATGGGTGTAGCGCATTTATAAAACTAAATTTAAATAACCAGAATGATGAACTCAATATTTTCAAGTTGAATTTAAATCATACAAATCATCCGGATAATTATAAAGTGAGTATATTGTCAAAGTTAAACTAACCAAACCGTCAACAATTATTTTTTCGAAATCAACAAAATATGTCTCCTATACATCGTGTCCGACTAATTAGAAGCAAGAGTTTCAAGTAATTACAATTTATGTTTTCTAGGATTTTTTTTTCGCTCTGCCTGAACAGAAACATTTATCTCCAAAAACGAAAAACGATGTCATTGATATGCTTAGCTTAGATGGAAACAATAAATTAATTAAAAATAAACTAATGGTCGAAAAGAAAAAAATATTTAAGTTATAAAGATATTTCAAATCTAAAAGCGCAGTCGAGAGATATGGATGGTAATGATTTGCAGTCCCTCATCTGTTTCTTACAAGAAAAATGTGGTACGTACATATTTTTTATTTTAAGTTATGTAGCAGTGTTGCTGAATTAAACGGTTTTTAATATTTATCACGGCTACTTGTTTGTGTAGAATAATTACAACGACATATCATTTTTAGGTCGTTCAATACGCTCAAGTCTCATGGTGGTTGTGTTTTACATTGGCTTCTTGCATTACATTCGGTTCTTTACATTTTGATTTTACAATTGGTGTAGCCTAGGGTTTAGCCTAGCCCAGAAAATTTCTTAGAAAGCCTTCTCGATTTGGCGTAATAATTACAACGTTTTTTTTTATTGCAGAGTTTTGAGACTTATAATTTATGCAGCACTGTGACCTGAAGGTCTATTGTTCTACTCTGCTACTGCTCTTGGGCGGTACCATAAATCGTCTTTCGTAAGGTCGGTTGGTTTCTCTAGACAATATAATAGGTGGCGTGCCCTCACATGCGGGACACCTGTCGACAATTTCTTTGTCAATTCTACTCATGTGGTTATTTAAGATGTGTGACCAACCGGATCTTAACTGCGCTAGGATGGCCCTGGTACTGCGTGGTACTTTGACTTCCTCTGGAGCGATTTATGGTGACTTGGTATTAAGAACTCGATTCGGAGCGTAGTTCTTTATTGTGTCTTCAACAACTTTTGTGGGTATATTTTTTTGTGAGTAATTAAGCTTATGTACATATTGGAAGTCACTTGAGTTTTGCAATTCGAAATAATTTTTCATTTTTTCTAAAATTCCTTAAGACAATTTTTTTGTGTTTCGTGCCAGGATCACTCACACTCATCAGAGACTATCTGGTGCTACGGGGCAGTTGGACCTCTTCGGCAGCGACTTTTGGTGGCTTTCTACTTAGAACTCGATTTGGGACGTAGTTCCTTATAACGTCCTTAACAGCTTTAGTATGAAGTGCTTTTAAGCCTGTTCTATAAGTTACCTCGTCGATGTTACCTGTTACTTGGTGGTCTTCAACCTCATGCAGAAAGCATCTTGCTGTTTTCCTTATGTCTCTAGGTGGTTCAATTTTCGATAAGGTATCATTACAAGAATGTTGCTCTTTGTGACAGGCCAATAAAATTGTTTAGTTAGCATTTCATTATGTTCACGGACAAGTAGTATGTTACATTCCTCGTGCAGGTGATCTCGATGGGCCATCAAATGACATCCGGTCGCGGTTCGCAAAACTGCGTTTTGTGTTGTTTGTAACTTTTTCCAGTGCGTGTCTACAACTAGGGGTGTCCATATGGGTGCAGCATAGTTTATAGTAGGTCGACCTATTGTTTTATACGTTGTAATTATTGTTTTTTTATCCTTGCCCCATGAACTACCCGTTAGTGCTTTCAATGCATTATTCCTGTTCTTCAGTCTGGAGTTCACTTGTTGTGTATGAGCATTAAATTTAAGCAGTGGGTCGAATGCTACCCCCAACAATCTCGGATTTTTTACTGTAAGAATGAGTATGTTGTCAATGCTGATGCTTAGTGTTGTGTTTGCCTCCTTCGTCCATGTGGTGAAAAGTGTAGAAGTGGATTTTTCTGTAGAAAGTTTTAATTTCCTTGTTTTAAAATTTAAAAATGTAATTGAGGATGTTAAGGTAGGTGTTTAGGATATCGGTGAGTTGTTCCTGGTTTTAGCGTGTTGCAAGCACCGTGCAATCGTCTGCGATGTGATGGTTATTCCTTTCGGCGGGGCAGGTAAGCTGCTTACGTAGTGATTTAACAATGAAGGTGGGAGAACTCCTTGTGGAACTCCTTGTCGTAGTACTCTCATCTTGGACTTACAGTTCCGCAACTTGACGTTTGTTTGGTGAGCTCTAAGATAGTTGCACAGCCAGCGCTTTATAAGACCTTGCAAATTGGTCTTTAGGGTGTCATCTAGTAGTGCGGCGTGCGACACTGTGTCGAACGCTTTTGATAGGTCGAGTGCAACTAAAATTGTTCTAGCGCAGGGTTATTTTTGGTTCAGACCATTACTGATCTGTTTTTGTATTCTGTGAAGAGCGGTGGTTGTACTATATGCTGTCCTAAAGCCATATTGGTGTGCCGCCAAATTGTAAGATCCGGTTAACTGAGGTAATAGAAGCGCTTTAATCAGTTTTGCGATCGATTCTTCAGGTTTTCCAGGCTTCAATATGGGGCTTGTTGTTTTCCATTCTTGCCGTTTTCCAGATATTTGGTATCTGTAGGGTATTTAGCGATGTGTTGAGTGTGGTAGTGAGATGTTTCAGTCTTTTGGGTCAAAATGTTTTAGCATGATAGCTGAGATGCCGTCGGGTCCAATAGCTTTGGATGGCTTTACATTCTTTATGGCATTCTCAACCTATTCTTCAGAAAATTTGACTTCCTCTAAATGTTCAGTATTGAGTTTGCACAGATATCTCAATACTGACTATGTTTGCTGTTCATGTTTACGTGGCTTTTCTGTAAACTGTGTGTTGAATTTTGTTGCGCATTTTCTGTGGTTTTCAGTTAGAATATCATCGGAGGAGATCATGCAATTGTTACCTGGTTGTCGAGGATGGGTTAAGCCTTGTATGACCTTTCTGAGAGTTTTACTTGTGTCAAAGCTTGAATCACTCACTAGCTTTCGCCATTTATCACGTTTGTGTTCCGCAACTAACTTATTAATTTTCTTATTAAGGTCTAGAATTCTAGTATCAGCTGGATCTGCCTTGCAGATGTCATCTCTTTGAGTGGAGAGTACACTTGCTTCCTGTGGGAAGTTTGGTTTCACCTTTTGTATTCTGCCGGATGGAAATCTGGCGAAATCTGGCTGTATTAACAATTGTTCAGAATTTTTTCTGGCAAAATCTGACCATATTAAAAATAGTTCTGAATTTTTTTTCTCCAGAGAGGGCGTCAAGTGGTAAAAATTGTTTACTGAATTTCATATCAGTAAAATTAGTAAAATTTTCCCAGTGTGCTTTGTTGAAATTAGTATAGGTCTTCTTCTCGGATTTTTTATTATGTTAATGGAACGGCCTAAGGTGATTATGATTCTCCATTCAGCAATTGGCATTAATGACATGCTGGCAAGGGAAACATCTGGAGAAGAATACGAGTTATTTGTAACCCTTGTTGGATGTCGTTCGTTGAGGATTCCAAAATTGGAGCCGTCCATTTGATCAGCAATGTTTTCACCTAGTGAATCAGTGCTTAGATATTAATGCCATAGATCATGATGAGTATTCACATCACCGAGAATCATACAGTCTTTTGTATAAAATAAATGTCCTGTGGACGGTTCATAAGCTGTATCCCAGCTGCTTACTGGTGGAATATAGATATTGACTAGAGTTATTTCCGTGTTGCCGGATTTTATTATAACACCCAGTTTTTCTAGGTCTTTATCAGTTCCCAGTACTGCAAGCAATGTAGTTGTATGGTAGATAACGGTTTTGTGAATGATAAAGGCAAGGCCACCACCTTTGTCCTTCCCTCTAGCCAGCCTTATAATTTTGTAATCACAGTAATTATCACTAATCTTAGATCTAACGTTTAATTTGGTTTCTTGAAGAACCGTGACTAGAATATTGTTATTGCACATACAATTTTTTATAATCAAATCAATGCACATATAAGTTTTTTGACATTAATTTTTATGTTGGATATCTAATATCAATATATAAATATTTCAGATTGTGCAGTTTCATTATTACGAGACACCGACAGCAAATTTCAAGCCTTATATTTTTCTAATAATCGCATGCGAAATTTAATGGCTACATGGCCTCAAATGTTATTTATAGATAGCACATACAAATTATTTAATTTGGGGTTTGTGCTATTCTTATTAATTATTCAAAACGATTTAGGAAGGGCTGAAATCGTTGGTGCAGCGATACTTGCATCCGAGATTGAAGATACTCTGGAATGGGTAGTAAAAAATTTTGTGCAAGCAAACGATGAGGCTTGTCTGAAAATTAAATGCATGATGTCAGATAAAGATATTGTAGCACGAAATGCTTTCAAAAAATTTCTACCTCATGTCGCTCAATATTTATGCACTTTTCATACAGCAAAAACTTTTTCTCGTACAATAAAATCTATGAAGATAAGTACGGCGAAAAAAACAAGATGCTTGGAACTATTAGAAAAATTAATTTATAGTAATAGTGAACAAGACTATAATGTCAATTACTGTTTACTAAAAACGGAGGCACCAGAAGTTGTAACTACGTATTTCCATACTAATTGGCATGCAATAAAAACAGAGTGGACAGTTTTCAATATGATTGGAAATTTAGGAAACCGAACAAATAATTTGGTTGAAAGCACCAACAGACACATTAAAAGTGTTTGTGCCAAAAATAGTACATTGGTGGACTTTGCATAAAAGTTTTTCGAATTTTTGACCTCTCAGAGTTAAGAAATAACTTTAAAAAGATACAACGATTATCTAAAAAAACCACACTCTGGCTCATTCTACAGTAAATGGGAACAGTTGTATTTTAATTACCTGACGGACTACGGCTTTAAAAAAATAAAACCAGAAATTAGTTCGTACAGCAAGATTGTATTGCGGGGTGATGGTACTTCTACGCAAACCTGCCAAATCATGTATAAAAATGGAGTATATATAGAAGCTACTCCAACAGCTTGTAGTTGTTTATTTTTTATTGAAAACCAACTACCTTGTCGTCATATATTTGCCACTCGCGAGCATTATCAATTACCGATTTTTGAAAAACATGGGATAGAGGAGCGATGGATTAAAACAAATCCATCGACCAATAATATGGCAAACAAAAACATACAATCATCCAATCATAACACCACAACAAAAAGCCAAGAACTAAATTTGAGCCAAATATCAATTTCTACTACTCCAAAGCCAACACTGGACAATATACAAACAAGAACGAAACTTTTACAAAATGTTACAAATGATATTGTAAATATTGTCAGACTTTCAACAGGCGAAAATTTTGACCAAAAACTTAATTTATTAAAAAACCTTGCTTCATCTTGGCGTGATGGATCCAATCCGCAATTAAAAATAGTTAAAGGAAATGTAACAAACATATCTGCTGAAGAAGACAACTGTAGTAGAAATTTGTCTCAAAACATAGTTCTGCCACCACCAATTAAAATGAGTGGTCGTTGTCGCGGAGCTTTAGAAACAACAAACTGGCATTCAAAACAACATAAAAAATAAGTGAACGACCAATAATAATTTAAAAATTTAGTCCTATCATATGTAATTGAAATGTAACGTTTTGGTGTAGAACTCCTGAATTGCGCATTCGTTCACAGGGGTTTTAAGTTAGTGAAAGCAGCCAAGGGCTTAATTTTGTATGCTATTGAGAATTACAAGTATAGGGTAAGTTTGAAATATATAAAATTTAACCAAATCCAAATAACCAATTGCATCATTTTATTTCCCTCAGAAATTTAAAAATAGCCTCTTGCACATCCTCCACAACCATATACAGCGTTAACTTCAATAGCTTCAGGTATAAATAAGGATGATATTACTATATGATACTCTATGGTGCTTTTTGCATATTTGTATGTGCCATAGTATATATGCCGTAGCTCCTGCCTGACATGAACTTAACAGTTTTGGTAGTAGCAATTACAGAAAAGCAGTGAGGTTGTTTGGCTTAAAGCAATGAAGTATCGTGGTCGACCTAAAGGTTTTATTCATCGAGCGATTGAACGCTGTAATAGAACAAACAAAATTTTAATCCAGTTCCTGTTTGTTGTTCTATACTTAATTTTGATGTTACATTAAATTTTCTTTTTTGTTTAATTTAGAATATTTAATATTAAAATTAATAAATTACACAAATTTTGTTAAAGATTGATATTTTATTTTTGCAAACTATTGTTTCAAATTTTAAATTACCTAAAGACTAACTTTAAATAATCTAAAGATGTACAAAAAATTATTTATTATTATAATGAGTCTTGAGGACTACATTTAATCTAAATTGCCTTGCATTTGTAACAAAATGTTTAATAATCAATTTTAAATAACAAAATATTTATGCCGTAATAAGACTAATATTCAAAAATATGAAGGGACTGAAATCTCAAGGTTCTGAGATATCAAGACTTTGATTTGGTTTAAGGATTTTTATAAAAGTACAAGAAAACAAATTATTACAAAATCAAAAAATTGAATCTTTTTTTTAAATTCTTAGTATATTGCAAAATATAGTTTTTCAGAATAAATTCAAACATTTTCCAAAATTAAATAAAAAAATATTGAAATATTGAAAAATATTGCAAAAATTATAACAAAATCAAATATTCAAACTACCAAATTTCTAAAAATGTTACAATAATTATAACAAAATCAAAAATACAAACTTTTCAAAATTCTTAAAATATTGCAAAAATTAACACAAAATTCAAAAATACATACTTTTTCCAAATCTATAAATATTCCAAAAGTTATAATAAAATCAAAAATGTCAAAAATTTAAACTTTTTCATAATTTTAAAAATATTCCAAAAATTATTACAAAATCAAAATTGAAATTTTTCCGAAATTCTAAAAATGTTGCAAGAATTAAAACAAAATCAATTATACAAACTTTTTTCAAAATTCTAAAATTATTCCAAAAATTATTACAAAATAAAATATTGCAAAAATTATAATAAAATTAAAAACTCAAACTTATTTTCCAACTGTTCCTGTGATTCAGAAGTCGTGAAATCCGGAATAACACAAAAATTACTCTTTTGTTAAAAATGACATTTAATCTGCAACAATTTGGTATTTTCCAACTGTTTCTATAAGTTGGGCGTAGTTGAAACTGGATAGAACCGTATTACATGTCCAATTGTCCAACATGAGTTCAATTAAATTTTTGTGTCTATAAATAATTAATTTCATGTTTTTCAAAAAATTGAGTAAAAAAATAAATAATTATTCTTTTGACACACTTATCGGTATTTTTTTGATAAACTTATAATACAAAAATCAAGGTCCTGCAGCCAAATTCTGTAACTGTGAAGCGGTGAAGTGATAAAAATTTCTTCGTTTCTTTTCATTAAAAAACTTATCACTTCACCGCTTCACAATTACAGAATTTGGCTGCTGGTCTCACCAATGTCAACCATCAAGATTTCTCCACTTTCAATTATAATACTCGTAATCAATTAAAATGAACGTTTTTAAGGGAAAAATACGCAAATTTTCTCGTTTTGACACACTTAAAGCACAGTTATCGAACACATCGTCCGTTAGCTCGCCCCATTAAGTTAACCTATTTTTAGAATCAACAATTTTTTAAATCGCTACAGCGGTTTTTTCTGTTAAGACGGTTGTGACGGAAGGCCGGCAGACATTCATTTTTTTTGTGTTTTTAGAATCGTCAAGAATTGCCAAAAAAGTGGTAATAAAAATTTCACTATTGGAACCAGAATGTAATACCGAAGCATTTCATAATATCCACTATTTGTAACCGTAGTCCAGTAACTCAAAAAACATTTGAAATTTTTGATAATAAATTCTTAATCTTTATTTACCCTTATTGAAGCATAGAACTTGGATGTTTTTGTCCATCTATAGCAATTTTGGAGGTCCACACCAAAACATGACATTTCATAGGTTGCTTAGAAAAAAATTTGTGTTCGCAGATCGGTTCCAATTCTTGAACTATATAGAAAATTCGACTGGAGATGCAACAAAACGTATTAAATTTCGTAAACTATACTGCTATGACTGCACAAAAACATAACAATTTTACTGGTTATAATAATTTCTACCATATTTGTACTTACTTTGTCATTATCTGTGACAACAAAACGTAAACATTTTTATTTTAGTTCCAAACGCAAATATAATCGTTTTTAAAAAAAATCATTTTTAATATGCTACTAATATTATTTAAGAAGCTAAGTTTTTATACAATGTGTGTGATGTAACCGCAAATGATACTAAAGAACCAACGTTTTACCAGTTAAATATGTAGAAACATTGAGATGGGGTAGAACAAAAATCAAAATTTACTTCACAGCTTGGTTTTGGTCTCTGTACAAAGCAATATCATCCCTGCCCAGTTAGAGAACATAACTGTTTATCAGCTGATCGAGTCTTTGCACGCATCGAAAAAGGCTTAAGAAAAGTAGCAAGTATTATAAAAATTTATTCCAAACATGGCAATTGGCCATAAAGTTTAGGAAATGATTGGCATTTGTATAATGTCAAGACATTAAGTTAACTATTATAACCGATAACTGGTATATATATTTCACATATGAAAGTAATTGAAAGTAAATATCCTATTTAAAGAGAGGGAACTGTTGGCAACCTGTTTCGATGCTAATGATTGGGGAATAAAGTTTCAAATGAGAAAAGACAGATATATCTAATTTACTGCTGAAACAGTATGGTGCGGCATGGAGGTTTGGGATTCTTTAAAACTCTGTTGGACAGAGAGCGGCCATCTCATACTGAACAGTTCCAAGGTCATCAACTTGTGGAAATTTCAAAAAGCGGCATTTGTGTTAATTAAAAAGAAACATATTTATTTCACTGGTCATATAAGTAGTAGGTCATAATCAAAAAGGACCATTTCCACAATGGTCCCACCAAAACGCTACTCTATCAATTAGTTGCACCTAAAGCAAAATTTTCAAACTATATTTGACTTGATTTATCGTTGCTTACACAAGAACTGTTTTCCACTTTATGGAACACACACAGTTTGCTTTAGACATTAATAATGTTATCACATTTTCTCAAATTGTGTAAAATCATTTATAATTGAAATGTAACGTTTTGGTGTAGAACTCCTCAATTGCGTATTCGTTCAAAGGGTTTTTAACTTAGTGAAAACAGCTAAGGGCTTAATTATTTATGCTATTGAGAATTAAGTATATCATATATGGTAAGCTTGAAATGTATAAAATCTAACAAAATCCAAATCATCAATTGAATCACTTCATTTCCCTCAGAAATTTATGTAAAAACAACCTCATACCCATCCTCTACAACCAGACACAGTGTCATTTTTAACTGCTTCAGATATAGACAGGTCACAAGGATGATATTACTATGACAGATGATAATTGTGTGTATTAAATGCCATGGCGCCTGACATGACCTTAACAACGTTAGCAGTACGGACTACGGATTACCAACTACAGAACTTAAAGCCAAATGTTTGATGATATTTAAAGAATCTAAAAATGGAAAACAAATTATTCATTATCTTATTGACTAAATTTAGCCCAAATTAACTGTCTTACGCCTATAAAAAAAGTTATAAAGTTATATTTAATATTCCCAAAATTTTTTTGAACTATTTGAAAACACATTGGTGTATTTTATATGTCATTTAGGGCCGATTGTATGAATGCGGATAGAAGATAAATCCTCGGATTAATCGTCGTTTGTATATATACAAACGACGGTTAATCCGAGGATTTATCTTCTATCCGCATTCATACAATCGGCCCTAACGTAATCGTGATGAATCATGACAGGGGAGAATATAATCTTGCTCAAATTTTATTTTCAATAATAAACATTTTCAAAGCCGACTAAATCAAATTTTAATCAAAATCGTACTCGAAACTGTGTAATAACTAGTTGCACTCAAACTATCAGAAGCAATCGAGTAAATGATATATTCAACACCAATCTGCCAGGTTTAATAAAGCGCTAGTTGTGCAACTAATTAAAAGGCCAGCAAACATACGTTGAGTTCCGTAACTGCAAATCAAAAATGAGAGTGCTCAGATAAGGAGTTATGTCACCTTCACTATTCAATATCTACCTAAGTAGTTTGTCTGCCCCACCAGAGGAAATAACCATCACGTTTTATGCAGACGACTGCATGGTGCTGGCAACAGGAATCAACCTGGAATAACTTATAATGTTCTGACACCTACCTTAACATCCTGAACGAATGGTTTAAAACCAGAAAACTGAAACTTTCCACCCAAAAGTCCACCTCTATACTTACCTCACCACATAAACGAAGGAGGCAAACACAATACTTAACATCTCCATTGACAACGTGCTTATTCCCACGGTCAAATATCCAAGACTGTTGGTTGTCACATTCGATCCACTCCTTAAATTCAATGCTCATGCTTAGCAGATGAACGCGAGATTGAAAAACAGGAGCAATGAAAGCACTAGCTGGCAGTTCATAGGGCAAAGATAAGAACACGATCATAACAACGTACAAAGCGATAAGAAGACTATTTTAAATTACTGTACACCCATATGTACACACCAAGTCGCAGCCTTGCAAACAGCAACCAGATGTCATTTGATGGCTCACCAAGCTCACCTACACCAAGAATGTAACATACTGCCAGTCCATCAACATAATGAAATGCTTACAAAACAATATCTTTGGGCCTGTCACAAAGAGCAACATCCCTGCAATGACACCTTATCCACGACTACACCACCTAGAAACATAAGACGTACTGCGAAATGTTTCTTGAATGATGTCAGACACAACCAAGTAACCGGCAGCATCGACGAGCTTACGTTTAAAACGGCCTTAAAAATCATTAATACAAAGTTGTTGAAGACACAATAAAGAACTACAAGCCAAATCGAGTTCTCATTAGTAAGCTACAGAAGTCGCTGCAGCTAAAATTACCCTGCCGCACTAGATCCATCCTAGCGCAGTTAAGAACCGGTTGGTCAAGCATCTTAAATAACTACATGAATAAAATTGTCCAGAACATTGTTGACAAGTATCCCGCATGTGAGATGTGACGCCGCATGATGCAAACCACCTATTCGATTGTCGAGAAAAACCACCCGACTTGACGAAGGAAGATTTGTGGTACCAAGGGTTCTAGCAGAGTTCCTGGATCTGGACGGCAGTGTAGCACCACACCATCGCTAGAACAACTACAACATAAATAATACAATACAATACAATACATAAATAATATAATACTATAAATAAGACAATACTATACTATGCTATGAAATGCAGCTACTAGCAATAAAAGTGCTGCAACTCGAGAATGGTTTATTGGTCATGTCATAAATTTTTACTCCAATTGTATGGAATATTAGGAGCACTCAATTTCAGATATTTATCATTTTAGGTAGAAACACAACACGGACGATAACGTCGGACGATAAAAAAAAACGTCTACAATTTCGCTGTTGTAACCACAACAAAGGCGTCAGCGTGTAAAACTGTCAAAAATAAAATTGCGTAAACTAAAATACTTTGTACTTTGTCAAAATGAATTTCACAAATTTCAATTTTAAAAATAACCAATTTTTACTAATAAATAAATAATAATAATTTTTCTACTAATAAGTAATTTTAAAAATAAAATACAAAATACAAATTATGAAAATATATAAATGAATAAAACCGATCTTTAAACATAAACTGAAAATTCAGTTGACAACTCAAAACAAAACGATTACAACCTCAGAAACGCGAAAAACATCAGAAAATCATATTTTTCAGTTGGCGGCACTGTCACAATAACATTAAAAATTACCCTTGCAGCCAAATAAAAATAAAATTGATATCTGGCAATAATCATCGCCGACGATAAATTAGAAATAGAATCTAAATTTTCTCCGACGAAAAAAACTTTTTCGTTTATCGCTGTAGTTGTGTTTGAAATGTATGTATCCTGTGTATTCTAATTTTACTAACGTCGTCGTCGGACGATTTCGTCCGTGTTGTGTTTCTAGCTTTTAAGTGGATTATTTAGCTTATAAGTGATGTTCAATAGACATCGAAAAAACATTTCAATATGAACGAACTATGTTTGTTTCTGCCCGGGACAAATGCAGCGAAATTAATTTTTGATTAATTAATGACTTTTAATTTATTTGACGTTTAAAATGAAAACAAGGCTTACACTGTTAAAAACACTTTGGTGAATTTATTATGTACTTTAGCATAATTATGGTAGATTGTGACAGGGGGGGAATAAAAATTTAACCTAACATAACTTCCCGTGTAACCCGTGTGATGTGCGAATATAGTGTTTACAAGTCAACAAATAATCAGTACTGTTTTTCGTATGACAAAATTTCCCGTGTAACCCGTGTGATGTGCGAATAGTGTTTATAAGTCTTTCAGATCGAAGTTATTTGATCCAGTAATAGTATTTAAGCCTTTCAGATCGAAGTAATTTGATCCAATTGACTATTATGGAAATTTTATTTCTAACAGTAGAATTTTCCAAGCCTATTAAATCCTATTTTAATCAAAATCGTCCAACAAATAATCAGTACTATTTTTCGTATGACAAAATTTCCCGTGTAACCCGTGTGATGTGCGAATAGTGTTTAAGTCTTTCAAATTCAAGTTATTTAATCTAATTTTCTCAAATTGCAATTTTATTTCCAATATTAAGAATATTCCAAGCGTACTAAATCAAACTTTAATAAAAATCGTCCAGCAAAAAGTAATCAGAACGTAATTTTGTCTATTTTTCGTATGACATAATTTCCCGTGTAACCCGTGTGATGTGCGAATAGTGTAGTCTTTCAGATCGAAGTTATTTGATCCAGTAATAGTATTTAAGCCTTTCATATCGAAGTAATTTGATCCAATTGACTCTTATGGAAATTTTATTTCTAACAGTAGAATTTTCCAAGCCTACTAAATCCAATTTTAATCAAAATCGTTCAACAAATAATCAGTACTATTTTTCGTATGACATAATTTCCCGTGTAACCCGTGTGATGTGCGAATAGTATTTAAGTCTTTCAGATCGAAGTTATTTGATTTAGTTTGCTCAAATTAAACTTTTGTTTCTTACAAAAGTGAAGTAAAGTTTCGATGTAGTTTTTTTCGAGTAGGAAGTATTTGTGGGTTGGGAGTTAATAGTTATAGACCCTAAGTTTCCTTCTTAACCTATACAAATATTCAGAAATAAATATATGATTGTGAATAAGTTTATTTTTACATAAATTAGTTACAAAGTCTTAAATATCAATGGTTTGTCGTAATTTTTAATAGTTGGTGTGCTTTTGTCATTTTGATAATTAATTTTACTATAAGTAATACTTTGATAATTAATTTCACCATAAGTAAAAATTAATAATCTAAAAAAAATTTCACCTTAATGACATGAGTCATGCAACATGAAAATGAAGAAAGAAAGAATGTATGTATTATAAAAGATTCTTATATATCTGACAATATATCGTTTCATAATGATAATATTTCGTGGTGTACACGTATATCTTTTTGAATAGCATATGACATGATTTCCCGTGTGACCCGTGTGTGGTGCGGTTAGACACTCCCTATATATATATATATATATATATATATATATATATATATATATATATATATATATATATATATATATATATATATATATATATATATATATATATATATATATATATATATATATATATATATATATATATATATATATATATATATATATATATATATATATATATATATATATATATATATATATTTATATATATATATATATATATATATATATATATATATATATATATATATATATATATATATATATATATATATATATATATATATATATATATATATATATATATATATATATATATATATATATATATATATATATATATATATATATATATATATATATATATATATATATGAGCAATTTCACGAACATTCAACAACGTTTTGACTTGACCCCTTTTAATTTTGATTATTTTGTGTTTATAGATAGTCTTTGATAAATAAAAAATAGAAGTTCTCTTAGAATTTTTTTTTTCGACCAGGGGTCTTCACAGGGTGCCCCTCAATTTTTGTTATTTTTTGATGTGAGTGCATTTTGACGAGCGATTGTAGAAAAACTACTCTATCGATTTTCATAAATGATATGTCGTTGAATAGGTATTAGAACAAAGTTTTTAAAAATGTACACTGTTAATTTTTTGAAATAATTTTTAACGGTGTAACATAAGAAAAAAACAGTGTAATTGAAAAAAAGATGGCATAGCCAGTTTTTTTTTTTTTTTTTTTAACTAAATTTATGCTTATTTTATATCTAACAACTTGTGAAAGTTTAGGACTAGCGTCATTTTTAGTTTTAGAGATAAAATTCGTTGTGCATATGACTGTCGGGAATCAGTTTTTTTTGTTCTGAAGGAAAATTATAAAAATGGCGATTTTTAGATTCAGATTTTTTTTTTATGTTAAATATCAAATATTTTATTATTAAATGAACTTTTTAAAAAGCGATTTCAGTCAAGTTCAGCAAAATTTTGCGACATTTTGACTCGACCCTTTTTAATTTGGTTTATTTTGGTCTATATTTAAAAAAATTCTATTTGAAGCCGTATTTTTCATTTATCAAAGGCTATCTATAAACTAAAAATAAACCAAATTAAAAAGGGTCGAGTCAAAATGTCGCAAAATTTTGCTGAACTTGACTGAAATTGCTTTTTAAAAAGTTCATTTAATAATAAAATATTTGATATTTAACATAAAAAAAAAATCTGAATCTAAAAATCGCCATTTTTATAATTTTCCTACAGAACAAAAAAAACTGATTCCCGACAGTCATATGCACAACGAATTTTATCTCTAAAACTAAAAATGACGCTAGTCGTAAACTTTCACAAGTTGTTAGAT